>OZ012736.1:379412786-379422786 GCA_963859935.3 Lathyrus sativus
AAAAAATAGAGAAAAATATTTTAAGAAAAAAATATGAAAGAAAATATTGAAAAAAATATCAAAAGAAAAGATATTGAAAAAAATAGTAAAAGAAAAGAGAAAAAAATATGTAGAGAAAAATAAGAGAAAATGTATGAAAAACATTTTGGAAAAAAAGATTGAAAAAGAAACATGAAAAAAGAATAGAAGAAAAATAGTAAGAAAAATAATAAAAAATATTACTTTGCAGATTCAATATTTTTTATATAGACATTTTTTCATAGATTTTCTTTTACCATTTTTAGGGATAGTTTAGAGGTCCACTTGTTAGGGGACTTTTCCATTTGATTTTCCAGCATAGGACAGGATAGTATTTCCTAGGAGATTTATTTTCAGTATTCAATCATTGTAATCATTTTCAGAGTGTTAATAAAACGAGATTTGAGTTGTGGTCCCGAAGTAGCCGAACTACAGCTGCTCTGATTTCTCGTACCAGACGAGAATATGTAGGCATAGGATGCGATATCCTAGCGAGCACACTAACAACTGACTTTCTGTTCTCTCGCTGCTGTGCGATCGAGACTTTCCCGCTGACGACTGATGTTACCCTTTTTCTCTCCTGCCCGAGTGCATTTGAGACCAAAGCCATAGTTTTGCCCATAGGTTCCCGAACCTTTGAAGCCAGTTGATTTTCTCACTGCTGTGTGAGAATACCCTGTTTAGCTGTAGTTAGCCTGAACTACGTAAAGCTCTGATCTTTCATGCAGTGTGGAAGTACGTAGGCATAAGACGCGAGGTCTTGGCGAGCCAATTTCCCTGTAGTCCCGAACTACGTTGACTCTGACTTTCTCTCTTGAGAATACGTAGGCGTAGAGTGCGACGCTCTATCGAGTCAATTCCCTTCCGTTTAGATTTAGCAGCCGTAGATAGATTGTTTTGCATCCTTTAGACAACCCAAGCAAGCGTGGATCCCGTCGAGTACGACGGACGTGAGGGGTGCTAATACCTTCCCCTTGCGTAACCGACTCCCGAACCCAGGTTTTGGTTGCGATGACCATACCTTTTCCCGTTTTTTGCGAGGTTTACTTCGAGCATTTCCTTTCCCTCCGTTGGGATAAATAACGCACGGTGGCGACTCTTCTGTCAGCCGGCGCGGATTTTCGCAGTAGCGACAGCTGGCGACTCTGCTGGGGAGAGCGATAGTTCCCTATGTGAGTCTGCTGGGGATCCAACGTCCCCTGGCTGCTAAGGACTGCGATAGTCCTTATGCATGTGGGATCCAACGTCCCCTAAGAGAGTCAATCCTAGCGCTTGTTTGCTTGTCTATTGGGGCTTATTTATTGATATTATCTGTTGCTGTTGGGGTGTTACGGGTGTTCTATGATTGAGTGAGAAGCCGGACCTGGGCTTGAGTGCACCTTAGACTTAGAGTAGAGATTAATGGGCGCGTATCGGCTTTGCTTGTACTAGTGTCCCGTGAAATCTACACTCGGACGAGGTTCTTCTGGTTGACTTCTTTTTCTATCCTTTGGGTCGAGGGGGTTGTTGGTCAGTTGGATTGTCGACTCCGGGAACCGATCATTTAGAAGTTAGCTAAGTGAGGCCTCTTCAGGACTTGATGATGCCACTCCTTCTGGGAATCGTATCGTCAGTTTTGAAAGTCTGTGACGCTGACGACCGCATAGGATGTCGTACCTTGTCAGATATAGGTCCACACCTGTGAGTGGGGGGGTTTTTTGCAGGAAACTTGACTTCCAACCTACCCGTTATATTGGTCTTCTCTTCAGAGCGAACGTACTCCGTCAGCAGCGCAGCAGTATTCAGATTTGTATGGGGGTTGTGGTCCCGTTGTTTGCTGCATCTTGCATATCATGTGCATATCAGTGTTGCATTGCATATCATCCTCCAGTTAGCCAGAGTTCTGACCCAGCCTTTGTTTCCTGAAGGTGATTACCCGGAGTTTGGATTGAGCAGCTGTTGACTGTCAGAAGACCTACCTAGGGGTTGAGTAGATTTGAGCAGAATCGAGCATTGAAGTCAGCCGAAGACTATTGGTAGCTATGTCTGAAGGCAATTTCCAGTCTCCCAATACCTTGGCAGGGTTCACCATGGCGTCCAACCCTCTGTATGATTCTATGGAAGACTTCCCGCAAGTGAACAACGTTACTGCAGATCAAGTTGTACAGCCTTCTGTTGAGAACCGAGATCGACATGAGCAGTTTGGTGCCCGATATGAACGTCCTCCTCCTGTTAACAATCAAGGTGTTGTTTTCCCTGTGATGAATCCGCGAAGAGATAGTCCAATGGCCAGGATGGTAGATCCAAGAGCTCTTGAGAAGGAGAGAAGACTCCGAGCGTTGGAAGAAGGAATGAAAGCTTTAAAGGTGAAAGATGCTGTTAACCTAGATGCTGTAGGCATGTGTTTGGTTCCTGACCTGGTGTTGCCTTACAAGTTCAAAGTGCCGAAATTTGAGAAGTACACGGGAGATAGCTGCCCGAAGCTGCATTTGATGATGTTCTGTCGAAGAATGACTGCGTTTGTGCGAGATGACAAATTGATGATCCATTGCTTTCAAGATAGTCTGGCTGGGGCATCTTTGAGGTGGTATATGCAGTTAGAGAGAAATCAGATTCAGTCATGGATGGATTTAGCCAGAGCTTTTCTGAAGCAGTACGATTACAACCTAGACGTAGCTCCCTTTCGCATGCAGTTGCAAGAACTGTCTCAAGAGAACAATGAACCTATCAGGAAGTATGCTCAGAGATGGAGAGAATTTGCTGCTAGAGTGCATCCACCGCTGTTAGACCAAGAGCTGACAAGCATGTTTGTAGATTCCCTACAAGATCCGTACTTCGAAAGATTGCTCGGACTTCCATCAAGTTTCTCTGACGTGGTAGCATTAGGAGAACGCCTTGAGTATTCCATAAGAATTGGGAAAATTCAGGTTACTTCAAATGATCAAGCTGGTGAAACTGAATATCCTTGTGACTATCAGAGTGAAGAAGAATTTGTGATCAACGCAGTCATGCCAAACGTTGAATATCCTCGAAGCGAATCAGTGAATTTTGTTGGTTCTTCATCTTATCAGAGATCAGTATCTCCCGTGGCTTGTTATACTGAACAGACAGTCGTGCCTGGGGCACCCTATCAGGAATCTTATGTCGCTTCCATTGCAAAGCAGCGAACTCGTGGCCGAGGTTATCAGAATCAGCGTCAGAATCAGAACAGGCCTCGCAACAATTTAGAACGAAGGAAAGCTCCTTCTCACCCAGTGCCTATGCCGTATAGCCAGCTGCTACCATCTTTGATCCAGAGTTCTTTGGTGGAACCTAAAGCTCTTAAGCCAGTTCCAGAACCTTACCCTCCGGGGTACAATCCCCACGTTCAGTGTGGTTATCATGGTGGCTCTCCAGGGCATTCGACAGAAGATTGTAGAGCATTTCAGGCGAAGGTACAACAGTTGATCGATCAAGATCGCATTTCCTTTCGAGAAGGATTTCTGTTTGTTCATCCCAACCGCTCAGCTGTCTAAGCTCGTAGACTCGGAAGGTATTCCCCAGCAAAGAAGCCGGTGATTCAGACAGGCGGGCGCCCTCAGCATTGGCAGTCCTCAGACCTTTATATCATTTGCATTTGTAGTTTCTTTTCTGTTAGTTACTACTTGCTTTTAAACATTGTATGTTTCGAATGGTGATAATAATAAAGTGACTATGCATTTTTCTGAATTAATCATGTCGCTGTCGCTCATTTACTGCATTGCACTGACACTTGCATTTTATTCACTCCACTTTATCGCTGTGACTAGCAAAGATCGGAGGGAGGATGACGAAACTGAATACTCATAACCGATGATCGTATGCTTTTAGATAAGACCTTACCGATGACGTACAAGGCATTGTTTCAAATCCCTAAACACTGGAGATATAAGGAGTTAGTCCCTTGTTAACCACTTCGAGCCAAGAAGTAGAAGTTTTTTCGGACTTTTTAAACCCTCACATCTTAACCCGGGGCAGGGTAGTTGTCAGTTAGCGTGACCGAGCATTCAAGTCTTACAGAGGAGTGTTGTCTTTCGAGGACCAATCAGTTTATACCTTTCAAGAGGTCAAACCTCACCAATCAGGAGTGAGAAAGTTACAATCCTTTCGGAGCAATCAAGACAACCAGTGTCACACGACTTTGTTCCAAAAGAAAGAAGAAAGAAAGCCCGCTAAGTAAAAAGAAAGAAAAAGCTAGAAAGCTAATACTTAGGCAAAAATCAGGGCATCCCGCTGGACTTCAAAAGAAAACGAAGAATCGAAAAGAACTCAAAAGGTGTCAGTCCAGGCAAAAATTAGGGAATTAAAAGAATGGAAAAGAGGGATAAAAGAAAATTTTCCCCAGCAAGTCACAAAGTCGTGTACACAGACACCGAAAATGAAAAGGAGTAACTATCACTCCGAAAAACCTTGTGAATTCCTTAATTGTGGTTCTTACCATTCAACATACCTCTCGAAGAGGCGAGCGCTTGTGCCAGGTTAACTGAACCTTAGGATCAGAGATCATCACGTAGAAGGGGTGGGTACAAATCAAAATTTGAGCCGAATATCCTTTATTTCAAGAACCGTGAACCCGACCACGATACAACCCTTAAAAGACCTAATTGAGGTAGGGTTATTCTGAAGCGCATTACGACAAGGTTGAGTAACCTGACTCCTTCTTGATTTTCTAGTCACATCCTTGTTGTATTTTTCACTGATCACGTAAGCACTACGTTTGAACTCTGGTTCATTCGTCACTCACAATCATGGCATGTAAATGAGTGACAGCTCAAAAAAATTTCAAAATCTGCATGAACACTGCATTAAGATTACCATTCGTAAATAGACAGTTTTAATTGCAGGTTAGTAGTTGGCATGAAAGAAATTCCAGCAGGGAATAATCAAGCAGGACTGAGTAATTCAGCAGTCTGAACCAGTATGGTGTATGTTGTGAAGACCTGTGAATCAGGAGCATTAACTTCCAGTGAGTTCGGAATCAGTTAGTCTGAGGACAAGTCCCGAAGTTTCAGTTGATCAGGGGCAGTTTATTTGAGAAGCAGTTGATCAGAAGTGAGTCTTCTCGAGAGCCAATCAGGGGCAATTATGCAGAACGTTGAGATTTGAAAGCAGATATTTCAGGTGGATAATCAGATCGGGTTAAGTCGCTAGAACGCTCATTCAGGGGCAAGTCATCGCAGAGAGTGTTGAAACCAACTGGGTTGATAGGGGTCCAATGGAGATTGAATTCTGTTGTAGTACAGATACCGGGGCAAGTAATCTCGAGGTTGTTTCGTAGCAAGCTGTTCAGAGCAAGTATTCCCAAGAGTTAGATTGGGGCAAATTGAATTGTACTGAGGCAGGTCATTCAAACCAGTCTGTTTATCCCCAGCCAGAGTTGAGTATCGGGGAATCGTGTTAATACTCTTATCAAAAACCTGAACCTTTCAAATAAAAAGGCCTTGCTGTCATTGGATCACTAACCTGCAGTTTAAACCTGTTGCGTGTCAGTAACCAGTTGTTTCTAAAGTCCAGTTCTCGCCTGGCAAACCGGTAACCAGTTCTCGTCTGGCCCACCCTTCCGTAAACATCAGTTCCCGTCTGGTGTAGTTTATCGTAAACATCAGTTCCCGTCTGGTGTAGTTTATTGTAAGCATCAGTTCCCGTCTGGTGTAGTTTATTGTAACCAGTTCTCGTCTGGTCACCGTTTCTTCAAAGTGTTGTATCAGTTCTCGTCTGGTACATGTCATTGGTAACCAGTTCTCGTCTGGTCACCGTTTCTTCAAGTGTTGTATCAGTTCTCGTCTGGTACATGTCGTCGCGTAACTAGTTCTCGTCTGGTGTACGTCAGCTTTCAACCAGTTCTCGCCTGGTTGTCTATGTTCTCAGTCTGTTATCCAGTCAGCCCCGTCTGATGTTTGTTACCAAATCAATTCTCGTCCGATAACCTATGTTCCTACCAGTTCTCGTCTGGTAGTCTACCTTTGAATGCTAGTTCTCGTCTAGTATTTCCCATATCTTCCACCGTGTACATAATCCATGTTTATCCTAAACCAGAAAAACAAAAAAACCTAAAGGTATCTGACACAGTATTTCCCAATGACTCGCATGTTGTCGGGTTCCCCGATACAAAGCTCGACGGATACCAGTGCTCCGATTAACGTTTGAATTCCTTGTGGATGTTGTTAAATCAGAATTGCTACTCTTCAGCAGATGGAAGTTGATCATTATCCCCAGAAGAATTGAGATTGTATTGCTAGCCCGCATCAGAGTAGGATCAGAAGTAATCCTCAGCAGATCAAAAGATTGATATCCTTGATAGTAGGGGCATTTCCAGCAGCGTGCTACGCGCAATCAACCCCAGTTTAGGTCAATCCCCGCAAAGCACAGTTAGTTGCCAATGGTTTGAAGAGAGCATCCCCAAGCAGAGTTGTTCTTTCTTTCCCCAGTGAAGTCGCCAAGCAGGGTTGCTTTTCCATTTCTCCAGCAGGACGGTTATCCCCAGCGGATTTGGTTTTCCTTTTCCAGCATTTATTTTGCTGAGATGATTCTGTGACTTCGGGTCATCCCCAGTAGAGTTGGCATGTACCTTCGGCATTTATTTTGCCAAGCGGTGTTCAGACTTGGTGTTCTATGGCAGCTCGAGCCTGCATTTATATTTTCATATATAGATTTGCATCTATCAAGCATATAATATTTCCACGCCGGCTAGGCATCGCATTTTCAAACAGAACGCATAGCATTTACATGCCATATAGGATATTGCATCATTATCAGACATACGCATTTCGAAACATGGACCAGGTTGGGTTACCTAATGGATTTCGAATTTGTTCCCTGCAGAGTTGTGTGGTTCAGCTTATCTTCTCCCCCAGCAGAGTGATTCTTCATTTGGTTGTTACGTCAGCATCGGAAAAAAACAAGGAGATTGACATATATCAGGTTTCTGAAGCTGCGGCCTGTTGACAGAATAGGTGCCAGGCAGTTCAATTCAGAATTCCCCAGGAGAGTTTCCTCAGGTTCGCCGTGAACCATGAGTCGACAGAAAAAAAACCCATGACAGATGGGAAGGTGTTTGCTTTTCTGAAGCATTATTCCGAAGAATCAATACTTGTGGCGTCACACAGGTGATTGGTGTTGCAAGGAGAAGAAAATTTATCAGAAAATTGACCAGTTGTTGCCGTGACAACCAAACTTCAGTTCATTGGAAGTTATTCCTCAAGCAGTTTTGCAGTATATTCCCGCGGTTGGAAAATTTCAGGGTTCCATTTGTATTCAACCGTCATCTACCTCGAATGTTTGAAGGCTGAGCGCTCTTCAACCATTCAGGTCCAAGCCGCTTGAATAGGGGCAGCTGTTGCACCCTAAAATTTGACCAACCGGGTCTCGTATCTGGTCCTATGTTTCGACGCATGACCGCATTCGCATCTGCATATCGCATACAGTGCATATCTCATTTGTTTTGATTTTATCGGGATCACAGCTCTCGTCTCGCGTCTCAGGTGGTTTTTGATCAGTTTAGATAGATAGAATCGTGTTTTTGGGATATTTCGGTGCCCGTTTATTTTTACCGGCTATGTTGATGCGCTCTCGCGGTGTTATTTGTCGTTCGGTGCTATTTTTTTGTTGCTTCGGGATTTATTTTGATTTTTCTGGAATTTATTAGCTATTTTTAGATTTTTTATAGCTTTTAAATCATTTTAGGATAATATAGAATATTTTTAGAATATAATAGATTTTAATAGAATATTAATAGTTTTTTTTAATATTTTTAATTCTTTTTAGACAGATTTTTAATCATCTTAGAATAATAGAATAATATAGTTTTTTTTATTAATCATAGATGTTCTTTTAAAGAAATAATATAGTTGTTTTTAATAGAAGTTTCATAGGATTTTAAATAGCATTTTAATAGAATAGATTTCTTTTCTCTTAATATAGAATATGGATTTTTCATTTTAATAAATGGATAGATTTTTCTTTAATAGATATTATAGAATTAATAGGTTTTTTGAATATTAGATTTGATTAGAGGTTATATTAGGTTAATTGAATAATTTAGAATTTAATTAGCTTTAGGTTAATCAGAATTTTAATTCATTTAGTTAATTAGTAATTAGTCTTAATCATTTTCCATTTAATCAGATTTTAATTAGTTTTTTTCTTTTCAGTTTAATTCATTTCAGTTTTTGGATTTTTTTGATATCATTTTCGTGTGGGCCTTATTATCAGATTCAGCAAAGCCCAAATTCGCAGGGCCCAGTTTTCCCAGTTCAGTCTTAATCCAGAAAGTTCCAGAATAGTCCAAAAAATCAAGTCCTATATAAATATTCAGCGCCACGTGTTGCCAAAGAGAGGACCCCACGTTACACACCATCACCACGCCACCTCACACTCTCAGAGTCTCTCTCCATGCCACGCCAGTCCCACGTGTAACGCATGCACCGTCTTCCCCCACTCACCCACCACGTGTCCACTGCCTATCCCCCACCGGTTGCATGGCCGGCGGCCATGCAACCACCGTACCAGTCCATCGCCGGCGACCCCAACGACTTCCGACCGCCGTACCGGTCACCGGAAACACAAAAAAAACCAGAACTCCTTCAATATTCATCCTCCTTCAATCTTCATCCTCCTTCAATCTTCATCTCATTCCCAGAAACCTCCATCTCAACCGATCATCTTCTCCGATTGTTCTCCGATCCATCATCATCCATGATCAACCAAATCCAGAACCTGCAAATCCTCATAACGTTTCTCAGAAACTCAATCTTCAACAAGATCGTTTTCCAGAAGTTTTTCTTTTCAACAAACCGACGCGAGATCTTCATCTTCCAATTACATTCTTCATCTGCGTTCATCTTAATCTCCAGAAAACCGTTCGTCAAATTCTTCATAGATCTTCCTTCAAGATCCATCAAGACCGCAAGAACATTCAAGAAGCCATTCCAGTCTTCATCGAGCTTGCAAGAACTTCATCAGCAATGATACTCAACCGTTTTCAAGAGCAATTGCCAGCAACAAGAACATGCAAGAATCATCAAGCTCCAGAAATCATCAGAACAAACATCTGGATCCCGACACGAGTTAGATTTCAACGAATCTTCAACAGAACTTCAAGATCTTCAACCACAACAACACGGCTCATCAAGCTTGTTCAGAAATTTTCTCATCAAGAACATGAATCATCTTCAACGAACCTTCATAATTTCTGTTAGTATTTCTTCTGGTTGAACGGAGAAGAAGAGAGATGATGAGAGATTGAAGGTTGAACGAGGGAGAAAGGTTGAGAAACGGAGGCGAATCGGAGATTGAGAGAGAAGGAGAAGAAGGACAGAACAGCGCCATTCGTGTAGGTGAACAGTGCCAGCAAATTAGGGTTTGGTTGTTTGGATTCACATGGCTAATGGGCCTCTGGGCCCAGCGAACTAATCTCAGCTTACACCTCCGTTTTGGATCAACACCCCCCCCCCCCTCTAGGTTTTTTTCTGGATGAACTCTAGGCCTGAGCCCAACGTGTGTTTTTGGCAATGTACCATGATTCACATCCGCACCCCCTGGGTTTCTGTTTGTTTTTTGTGTGAATTGCTTTGGGCTGGGCCCATTCATTTTCTGCAGATTCTACTGCTGCACCCCCAGCTGGGCTGTGTACCCCCTCCCCTTATTTTCTCTTCTTTTATATTTTTCATATATAGTTTTATGAAAAAAGAAATGGAAAAAGAAATATTGAAAAAAAAAGAGAAAGAAAAAAGGCTTGAGAAAATACTTGAAAAAATAGAGAAAAATATTTTAAGAAAAAAATATGAAAGAAAATATTGAAAAAAATATCAAAAGAAAAGATATTGAAAAAAATAGTAAAAGAAAAGAGAAAAAAATATGTAGAGAAAAATAAGAGAAAATGTATGAAAAACATTTTGGAAAAAAAGATTGAAAAAGAAACATGAAAAAAGAATAGAAGAAAAATAGTAAGAAAAATAATAAAAAATATTACTTTGCAGATTCAATA
>OZ012736.1:379427786-379450286 GCA_963859935.3 Lathyrus sativus
ACAACCTAAAAAGAATGGTCAAAAAATATTAAAGTAGCTAATAGAACAAAAATTAACAAAATCATGTATGAAATGAAACTATTTAAAATGCTATTTATTTGGAAAATATGGGAAAAATATCAAATAAAAAATAAAATGCAATTTTTATTTTTTATAGTTTTCTAGACTCTTTTAAAGAAAATAATGCAAAAAGAATGAACAAAAATATCCAATTTCTAATTTGTTATGAATTTTCAAAAATGAAATGTTGAAGTTCAAGTATACTACTTAAAACCCTAATTAAACTATCCTAAGTTCAATTATCTATACTAATCAAATTTTATTCTAAAAAATCTAGTAATAAATCCAGAGAGTAATACAATTCATTATTTAACATCACCAAAAAGAATGAGCAAAAAATCTATTCCTAAAGTCATGAACAAAAATGTACAAGTTCAAGTGTAACATGAATTATGAAAAAGAATGCATTATTTTGTAAAATATGTGAAAAATGCGAAAAAAATATAAAATGTAATTTTTATATTTTTTTAAATTTCTAGACATGTTAAGGAAAATATTAAAAAAAGAATGAGTAAAAAAATGCATTATTTATTTAGTTATGATTTTTAGAAGATGAGTAAAATAAGATGCAATTTTAAAAATGAAAATAAAAGAATTAAAGAGAGGGGTGCAGATAGTATGCTGGGCCAGTTCACGCGTGTGGGCCTTGGCTGATGGGGGGTGCGAAGATAAAAAAAGCCCAAAGAGTTCATTTAGCAAAACGACGCCGTTTTGCTGCGTCTAGAATCCCCTCCATTTTTGCAGTTTCAATCGTGACCCTTTGATCACAAGTCCAGTCAACTAATCCAAGATCATCCAACGGCCACGGTATGTCTTCTCCAATGAAACCCTAGTCTTCATGAAAAAGAACAACTCCATGCAAGCTTCTTCCATGGATCATAACTCCTTCATTACACCACGAAATCACACGAAATAAAAACCAATCTCGATCCATTTTCTGCCCTCTATCCAGCCATGTCCCTAACTTCCCTTGAAACCCTCTACAATGCACAAACCGAAACCCCCCATCCATGGTTCCACCATGGAAGCTTGTTATTCAATCTCAACAAACCATGAAAATAACTATATCCACGTGTTCTATAGGTTGCACTGAGTATACTAAACTATAGCACATGCATTAAAACCTCATATTCCAACCATTCTTGATCTTGAAAGAATTGACACCACATCTTGAACCTCCATGGATTGACCTTAAACTCACCATAAATGATCCTTAAGTGGTCTCTATCATGAATATAACAACAACTAACCCTAACCATGCATAACTATGGTGATTCGAAACAAAACGTATCCTTACCGATTGGATATGGTGATGGTTGTTATGCCCTGTTTCAGCCCTTGCCAATGGTGCCAAATGATCTTTATATGATGGTGATGATGCTGGTGAAGAGAATTCGTGCTCAAGCTTCTTGAAAATGGCAATTCGAACCTTCACGCAACTTGGAGTGATGAAGTGGAACTCATGATTCAGCCACGAATTGATGTGCCTTCTTAGTGCTTTTTACTCTACAACAATGGAGGATGATGATGATAACAGAGATTGAGATGATTGATGAAGCTTTAATGGAGTTTGGATAGAAAATGCAAATTGAAGTGAAGGATTCAAAGTAGTGTTTGCAAGCTTAAAGCATCACCAACCCAATAACAAACAGCTTCATTTCCTTATATAGATGATGATTAACAGAATGAGAAGCTTCTAGATTGGTCCTAGAGAGATCTAGAAGCTTATGGAACTTTCATGAATTTATCATTTAATGGCATTTTGAATCATATCATATCATGCTTGCACCTTGGGTAAACTTGAGTGAAAATCTCCCCTCATGAGATATTAGGAGTGTATGCATGAAAAACCAAGTTTCCCTTGCCTTGTATTAAGCTTTACCATGTTGCCTTATGATGTAAGAAACAAATTTACAAAGGAAGTCCAATTTTTAAACCTAAACTCAAAATTGTGGCTGAACCAATGTCTTTAAAATAATGTTGGGAATCAATTTGGTATATTGGATGACCCATATTGGCTTTGTAGATCTCTCAAACCATTTTCCAACTTGAACTTTTTCAAGTTATATGCCTTTTTAAGTCATTTTGACCATTTTAAAATATCCATGCTCCATGCATTTTCAAACTCTCACAACATGTTATCTAGCCTTAAAATTCCATTTTGAGCAACTTTGATGTTGGGAAGTTTTCCATTTGAAGCTTCCTTGTATGAGTTTTAGGCATTGGCTAAAAATGACCTGTAATTCCAAATGACCAAAATACCCCTGTCTTGCACAAACCATAAGTAGAGTTCCACAAATCATATGAAGGCATACTATACCATTCTGGAAAGGGGATACAATGAGGAACAACTCTCATGTTTGTCCAAAGTCCATTTGAATTATTCTTGAGGGTCAAAAGTTTGTCAGAAGACAGTCGACTTTCACAGACAAATTTCAGTGTCATCTGGTGACTCCTAACTTGCAAGAGCCATAACTTGAGTTCTAGAAATCTTCTCAAGGACTTCCACCACTCAAATTAAATCTAATAACATCCTCTACAAGTCTAATGACCATCAGTAGGTGAGATGAGGCTTGTATTTCAACTTATCTTCTTTGACAAATCAGTGAAAAACAAGGGATTTTACCCTAGGAACCTTGACTTCTCACCCTCTATTCTTCTTGATTTTTCTTGATTTCTCTTTAGCATATCATCATATCCTTCTCTATATGTCAAATGATGAACCCCACATCTCTCCAATAGCCCTGAATGCCTTTAAATCAATCAATTGACCTAGGGTTGACCTAGGGTTGACCCAGAGGAAACCCTAGTTGACTGTCTTCAACTGTAGCTCTTGTGATCACATCAACCACTTATTTTCTTCTCCAAATGACTTTCTAAATCCTCCAAGATGTCTAGATACTCCCCATGCTCAGACCACAGCTCACAGTTTCTTTGCTGATCCTCAGGCACCCTCCGTTAGGAGATATACTCAATGCTTGATCTACTGATTTCTTCAACTTTCAAATTATTTTCTGATGACTTGGATGGGATTAAATTAGAATAATAACCTCTTGATAGACTTCCAGAGATGAGAATAATGATTGGTTCCCTGTTGAATGACTTGTTATGCTTATGCTATGCAGATGAGTAACCTATGTACATGACTCTATATGCAAATGCTAATGATATTGAAACATAAACCAAGTGAATTAGGGCTGGGCAAATTTTAGGGTGCAACAGCTGCCCCTATTCAAGCGACTTGGACCCGATTGGGTGAAGAGCCCGGAGCCTTCAGACATTCGCGGTACGAGACGGTTGAATACTAGTGAAACCAGAAATTTGCCAACCGCAAAACTAAATTGCGCTCCTGCTTGGGGAACGACATTCATCAGCTGAATCTGACTGTTACGGCAACCCACTGATCTCGTGCGACCGTGTTGGGGATTCTTCTCATCATCCTGAAAAAGATTGAATCATCGGAAACTTCGTCCTTTGCTTGTCCACGTGAGGACTCTATCTGCTGTCAACTCGGAAAAAACTTCAACAACTTTGCTGGGGACGGCTCGTCTGCCTTCTCGTCAGAGATAAATCGTCCACGTTAGGAATAAACTCTTCCACATTAGGAATACCACCTTCTTTCCACGTAAGGAATAAATTCGTCTTTCCACGTAAGGAAACCATCTTCTTTCCACGTAAGGAAACATTGTCTTTCCACGTAAGGAGAACATCGTCCACGTTAGGACCCACCTTTCCACGTCAGGAACACCATCTTAATCTGTCCACGTAAGGACTCCAATCTTTCCACGTAAGGAATGATCTTGATCTGAATCTGTCCATGTTAGGACTCCAGCTTGATATGTCCACGTAAGGACTCCACTCTTTCCACGTAAGGAATCCTCCTCCGATATGTCCGCGTAAGGACTCAATCTTTTCCACGTAAGGAACCACATCTTTCCACGTAAGGAGACCTTTTCTCAAACTGTCCGCGTCAGGACTTAAACTTTTCCACGTAAGGAAACGATCTTACCTTCCCACGTAAGGCATACAACTCGTCTCTTCTGCGTCTGTCCACTTCAGGACTGAACTTGCTTTTCCACGTAAGGAACTGAAGCTTCTTTTTCCCTGTAAGGAATAAACCTGTCCACGTCAGGACTCACGTTTCGTCTTGATTTGTCCACGTCAGGACTCACCTCTTGACTTGCTGAGGAAATAAAACTTGTCCACGTCCGGACTTGTGCGTCTTCAACTTGCTTGGGAAATAAGACTTGTCCACGTCAGGACTCACACTTTGCCCACAACACAAAGAAGGATAAACTTGTCCACGTCAGGACTCTCACATCTTGTCATCTCAAAGAACTATAAACGTCCACGTCAGGACACCCCTTTCACCATTACGAATAAAGCTATTCGCTGAGAATAAATGGTCCACGTCAGGATACCAACACGAAGAGTAATCAATCTTGCCCGCGCCAGGACTCCACACTCAATCAATACCGATAACTCGAACCGGTCCACGTTAGGACTCACACTTCGTCAACTTGAGGAAATGTCCACGTTAGGACTCCACATTCCAACAATCTTCTTTAGCACAAAGAAAACCTGTCAATAAAATTGTCCACGTTAGGACTCCTCTTTCTGCCAATTTCTTATCACTGACGTTACAGCAACTTTGAGGCTGGCTCTATTTGGAAATCAGACTTCCGGATGCCTGTTCTGATAACCGGCGGTAGCTTCTGAAATTCTGATTCATGAATCCTTTGATGACCAATAGCTCTGCTTGGGGATAAGGAGAAACTTATCCTACTGACTCTGGCGGGGAAAACACAAGAAATTCATAAACAACTCTGGTCGGAGACAAAGAGAAACTTCATCTTGACAACTCTGTGGGGAGTAGTGCCAAGGCTGACACCTCGTGGGATGTCTTATGTCGAGATCTTGAATGCTTGATAATTCGCTTGAGCAAGAGCTCTCTCTACCTGCATGAGAAACAATACTTGAAACAAACAGTTAACCAACCTGGTTTATGTTTCAAAAATGCCAATGTTTGACGGCGATGCAATGCTCCATTCGACATAGAAATACTACACTTTTATTTGGTGGATGCAAGTACGACCCTATATGCCAATGCAACCGCAGACTTGAACTGCTGGGTACAGGAACTGCTTCAGCAAAATAAATGCTGAAGATAATGCCAACTCCGCTGGGGATAGCCAGGTGCTACAGAATTATTCCAGCAAAATAAATGCCGGAAGAGTGAAGTCGACTCAGCTGGGGAATTGGGAGCTCGAACCAAACACCTCACTGAAGTAACATCCTGCTGGGGAATATACCTCTGCTGGGGAATACCAGATGCGCCTGGCATAATCGGACTTCTGCTGGAAAGTGAACGGATATTACACAGTATCCCTGACAAAATGAATGCCGGGACCCACAACCAACTCTGCTGGGGAGAGTCTTAATCTTCGAGTTCTACTGGGAGGAAGGAACACTTGCTGAAAGGAGAGAACTCCGCCGGGGATGGGATGATTCTCTTGGGGAAAAATCAACTGACTCCGCTGGGAGAGAGTAAATGACCCTGCAAGGAAAGGTAAACTGCCTGAATGCAGCTCACAAATACTAATCTTCTACGGCTAAACCACTCGGCTCGAGACAAGGGAATCCTTCTGGGGGGACACCATATTGTCTGAATACAGCCTTACGATCTTGGAATCGTCAATTCTGTTGAGGATAAATGACTTTGCTGGAGAATGCCCTTTGGATAAGCTACGACTAGCTGGGGAATTCTTGTCCTTCTTCGGGAAAAACATGCATGACCTGTGTGAGGGTCGAATCTTTCGTTAATGCAACCTTTTGATCATCTTCCTCGTACGGCTATGAAACCTGCAACAATACAAGCAAGACAAGACAAGTCTATGCAACTAAATCGACCCAGGTTAGTGACGTTATTTTCAGTTAATTCGAAGCTTTAGCACATGTTAGCAAGGGCCAGTGACATTATGCACATGCTAGTTTCATCAAACTTAGGCGTTAATCATGCACAAAACAGTAAAGAACAGTGTCAAGTACTGAATAACGTATTTTATTGATTGGGCCCCTGAATGGGCGGAGTTTTTTTTTGTACACGGGATGTAACTCCTAAAAAGAGGAAGCTACACAAAGCAAATATACAAGTATACACAGGAAGCATAAATATATCGACAAACTAAATTTGTACACATGTCGGCAACGGGATGCAGATGAACACCACGAACTGATCCTCCTATGACTCGTCCGACTCTAACGCTTTTCCCGGTATTCATACTTCTGAAAAGGTTGTACCAGATAACCGATCCTCCCCGGTGTATTCTCCCGCATTGATGCTCAGTGCAATATCAAATTCGGACCGCAGTCATTTGCTTTTCAAATCCCTAACTTTTGCGTGAACCGCCCTTTACGGGTTTTCAGTTCACCGGGATACCCTTTTTTGCCGAAGCCGCCCAGTGTAGGTTTTCAACTTCGCGGGTGTACATTTTTTCAATTTTATCCCTGACTTTTGCCCGAACCTTTCATTCTGTTTTTGGTTCGTCAGGATGCCCCATTTTTGCCTGGACTCTCTTTTTTCTGTCCAGCGGGTCTATTTTAAGCAAAGTATTTTTTAACTGCGTCCGAATTCACAGGCGACGTGAAGTCTTCTCCGTCCATGGTGGACAACAACAACGCTCCTCCTGAAAAGACTTTCCTGACAATGTATGGCCCTTCGTAGTTGGGGGTCCACTTGCCCCTGTGATCTGCTTGCGGCGGGAGAATCCTTTTCAGCACAAGGTCGCCCATCTGAAAGCTTCGCGGATGTATCTTCTTGTCGTACGCTTTCTTCATTCGGCTCTGGTACAAACGACCATATGCTAGAGAAGCTAGCCTCTTCTCGTCCATCAAACTCAGTTGATTCAACCTGTCTTTTATCCATTCTGCCTCGTCCAGCTGAACGTCTCGCAATACCCTCAGAGAAGGGATCTCCACTTCCAATGGTAGCACTGCTTCCATTCCATATACCAACGAGAACGGAGTTGCCCCGGTTGATGTGCGTACCGTCGTACGATAACCGTGCAGAGCAAAAGGTAGCATCTCATGCCAATCCTTATAAGTCACCACCATTTTCTGGACGATCTTCTTTATATTCTTATTGGCCGCTTCGACAGCGCCATTCATCTTGGGTCGGTAAGGGGAGGAGTTGTGATGTTCGATCTTGAAATTCTGACAGAGCTCCTTCATCATTTTGTTGTTCAGGTTCGAACCGTTGTCCGTGATTATCCGCTCGGGAATCCCATATCGGCAAATGATATCTCTCTTGATGAATCTGGCCACCACTTGCTTCGTTACATTTGCATATGACGCCGCTTCCACCCACTTGGTGAAATAATCGATTGCTACTAAGATGAACCGATGCTCGTTAGAAGCTGTCGGCTTGATCTTTCCAATCATATTGATTCCCCACATCGAGAATGGCCATGGCGATGACATCACATTCAGAGGACTTGGAGGCACATGGATCTTATCGGCATAGATCTGGCACTTGTGGCACTTCCTTGCGAACTTGAAACAATCAGTTTCCATAGTCAACCAAAAATAACCTGCCCGTAGCAGCTTTCTCGTCATGGCATGTCCACCAGCATGCGTACCAAAGGTACCTTCGTGTATTTCCTCCATGAGCAACTTTGCCTCTCTTTCGTCTACACAACGTAACAACACCAAATCGTGGTTTCTTCTGTATAAGACGCCATCCAGATTCAAGTAGAAATTACCCGCTAATCTCCTGAGAGTCTTCTGATCTTGACTGGATGCCCCAGCCGGATACTCTTTATTCTTCAGGAAATTAAGGATATCAAAATACCATGGTTTGTCATCAGATGCTTCGTCAATAGCAAATACATAAGCTGGCCTGTCAAGCCGAGAGATGACGATTCGGGGAGCCTCGTTCCAGAAATTGACTTTGTACATGGACGACAAAGTGGCCAGGGCGTCAGCCATTTGATTCTCCGCCCGCGGTACGTGATGCAATTCAACCTTGTCGAAGAAAGGCAACAATCTCCTTGCATAATTCATGTAATGTATCAAGTTGGGCTGACGTGTCTCCCATTCCCCTTTGATCTGATTCACCACCAGAGCTGAGTCTCCGTATACGTCTAAATTCTTGATTCGCAAATCAATGGCTTCTTCAAGCCCCATTATACAAGCTTCGTATTCGGCCTCGTTATTAGTAACGGCAAAGGTCAATCGGGCAGTAAACGGGATGTGCGACCCGTGTGGCGTGGTGATGATTGCCCCTATTCCGCTGCCGTAAGCATTCACAGCTCCGTCAAATATCATCTTCCATTTGGAACCCACCTCTGGTCCTTCGTCTGGCAACGACTCTTCACAATCTTTCATCTTTAGGTACATGATATCCTCGTCAGGAAAATCAAACCTCATCGATTGGTACTCTTCAATAGGCTGCTCCGCCAGATACTCAGACAGCACACTCCCCTTTATAGCCTTTTGCGAGACGTATTGGATGTCATATTCAGTTAAGACCATCTGCCAACGGGCAATTCTACCTGACAACGCCTGCTTTTCAAATACATATTTGATAGGATCCATCTTCGAGATGAGCATGGTTGTATGATTTAGCATGTACTGCCTCAAACGCTTGGCGGCCCAGGCTAGCGCGCAACAAGTTTTCTCCAGCATTGAATACCGAGATTCGCAGTCTGTAAATTTCTTACTCAAGTAATAGATTGCATGCTCTTTTCTCCCTGTCTCGTCATGTTGACCGAGATCACAACCCATGCTTCCCTCAAGAACCGTCAAATACATTATCAAGGGTCTACCTGCCACCGGGGGTATCAAAATAGGAGGTTCCTGCAAATACTGCTTTATTTTATCGAACGCCTTTTGACAATTTTCGTTCCATGTCACAGCTTGATCTTTCTTTAGCAGCTTGAATAGTGGTTCACACGTGGCCGTTAGGTGAGATATGAACCGGGCAATGTAGTTCAACCTCCCTAAAAACCCGCGCACCTCTTTCTCTGTTTTAGGCGTCGGCATTTCTTGAATCGCTTTTATTTTAGCAGGATCGACCTCTATTCCTCTTTCGCTTACGATAAATCCCAGCAGCTTACCCGATCTCACCCCGAAGGTGCATTTATTAGGGTTCAGCCTCAGCCTGAACTTCCTAAGTCTTTTAAATAACTTCAGCAGATTCCCCAGATGCTCTTCCTCCGTCTGGGATTTGGCAATCATATCATCAACATAAACTTCGATCTCTTTATGCATCATGTCATGGAAAAGAGTCGTCATCGCACGCTGATATGTTGCCCCAGCATTCTTCAAACCAAAGGGCATCACTTTGTAGCAAAATGTTCCCCAAGGCATTATGAAAGTAGTTTTCTCCATATCCTCTGGCGCCATTTTAATCTGATTATTGCCTGAAAAGCCATCCATGAAGGAGAATACGGAGTATTGAGCAGTATTATCAACTAACACGTCAATATGAGGAAGTGGAAAATCGTCTTTTGGGCTTGCTTTATTCAAATCCCTATAATCCACGCACATCTGAACCTTGCCATCTTTCTTTGGCACTGGTACGATGTTAGCAACCCAGGAGGGATACTTTGTCACAGCCAGGAACCCAGCTTCCCACTGTTTTTGAACTTCCTCTTTGATCTTCATTGCCATATCTGGTCGAGTTCTGCGAAGCTTTTGTTTGATCGGTGGGCAATCTTCTTTCAGTGGCAGACGATGCACAACCATATCTGTATCGAGCCCTGGCATATCTTCATACGACCAAGCGAATACATCACTATACTCTCGGAGCATTTCAACCAGTCTTCGCTTGATATCACTCTGTAGTGCGGCTCCGATACGAATATTCTTCTCAACCCCTTCCGACCCCAAGTTGATAATTTCGATGACCTCGTCGTGAGGCAGAATGGCTCTTTCCTCTTGCTTCACCAACCAAGACAGTTCTTCAGGAACGTCGCTATCTTCGACAACCTCTTTTTCGGCCTGAAATACCGGGTGTTCAAAGTCGGGACGAGTCATAGGTGGCTCAAGGATGTCATCTGAAAATGTTATCCTGCAAAAGGAATGGTTAAGTGCTTCAAAATGCGTATAAAGCGAACAACCACGTTGTCATTTTATTGAAAAATATAAAACAAAAAAGACAGGGATTACAGTATTTGCACATGAAAAAATGCCATTTATTTAATGATTGACACGCAATGTTCATAACAACACAGCCCTAAGCAAATCCTGATGCCCCGGGCAAGACATCAGATTATTCAACAATTAATAAAGCAAAGCATTACTGTTTAAAAGTCACAGGAACAAGCTCCTGAATAGACCAGTTGCACAGTCCTTGTCCTGGCGTGCTTGGCTGAATCCAGGCATCCATATCACAGTCGCTGTCTCCTTCGTCAGACTCCGAAGCAGCATTGACGGTCTCATGACATACTCCACTGGCAGAGATGGTGATTGGCCCTCTGAAACGGGGTACCCCCACAGAAGGAGTTGATGACGACGGTTGGTATCCTAGCCCGAACTGGTCCATCTTCACAGGAATGTCCAGCACTTTGCCCCAGCCCTTTGCTTCTCCTGCTTCTACTAGAGCTTGAGCTTCTTTGTACGATGAGACGGCTATCTCTGGCACTTTGCTCGGCCCGGGACCTTTGTCCTTGATGCGCAACCCTTCAAATGCCTGGCAGGGTGTTTCGTGGATCTCTCCGTCGACCTCCACATACTTAAATGACGATAGATGGATGACCAGGATGTCTTCTTCTCCGCATACAGTGCCTACGCTGTCTCCGACCATATATTTCAACTTCTGATGTAGGGTAGACGTGACTGCCCCCGCCCCATGAATCCAGGGTCTTCCAAGCAAGCAGCTGTACGCAGGCTGTATATCCATGATATAAAACTCAGTTGCAAACACCTCCGGCCCCACCTGTAGAGGCAATGTGATTGATCCAAAGACTGTTCTCCGCGTGCCGTCAAATGCTCTGACTACCAAGTCGCTGGGCGTGCACAAGATTCCTCTAACATCCAGCTTCATCATCGCCTTCTTGGGAAGCACATTCAAAGACGATCCGGTGTCAACCAATACGTGCGACATTACTGATCCTCTACACTCAACAGATACGTGCAGTGCCATATTATGATCTCTCCCTTTAGGGGTCAAGTCAAAGTCAGTAAAGCCCAGGCTGTGGCCTGCATTCACATGTGCCAACACTCCTTCCAGCTGATTTACAGAGACGTCTTGAGGTACAAAAGAAGTATCCAGGACTTTCAGCAAAGCATTTCTGTGAGCTTCCGAACACAACAGCAATGACAGGATAGATATTTTGGACGGCGTCTGCTGCAGATGCTCCACAATCTTATAATCACTTTTTCGAATCAAGCGCATGAACTCTTCTACATCTTTCGACGCCGATTCTTTGTCACTTGCTTGCACTGGGACATTCTCAACTGCCTTCCCTTTTCCTTTCGCTAGTCTTTCGGCCTCCACTTCAGGGGATATAAAGATCCTACCACTTCTTGTCATACCTCCCGACCCAACAACATTATCCACAGTCTCGGTTGGCTGCTTATTAACATCAATCCTTATCTCGTCACAATACACCTCCAACCCATATGACCATGGGACTGCTTTCGTGTTCTCGTATGGGATCGGCCCGGCCTTAGTTATGGTGATCGGTGGTCGCTGAGCTGGTGCTGCGATAGTGATTGTCTTTCGAGGAATCGTTACAGTGGCCACATCATTCTGATCATATGCTACTGCCCCTGCGGGCTCTTCAGTTGCTGCTTGGTCAAACTGCAATAAACCTTCATCAATTAAAGCCTGAATGCCTTTCTTCAAATCATCACACCCCCCAGCTAGGGTCCAGCATTCCAAACAATATTCGTCGCATCCTGGGTAAACACCCCCTTGTAACAGTCGGCTCTTTATCTCGCTCAGCGGCGTCTTTAAATCGTCGACATTCATAATCAGATTTAACCCTTCCTCAGTCAGAATGGCGTTTGCCCCGTGATTAGGCATGGGCTTCTGCACTATATTCGGACCTGCCGTTCCGAAATTGATAGTCTTATTGTCCAAAAGATCCTGCACAACGTGCTTAAAAGCATGGCAACCCTCTATATCGTGGCCTGGAGCCCCAGAATGAAACTCACAGTGCCTGCTCGCATCATAACCAAACGAGGGAGCTCCCGTTATCGGTGCCAGAGTTCTTTTCTCTACCAAGTTCAATCCCAACAATGTCTGCAACAAATCTGCATAGGTTGAGGGAGGCTTCTCGAACACTCTTCTTGGTTTGCCACCCTGGAATCTTCGCTGAGCCTGCTGTGCCCCCTGCTGAGGCTGCTGCTGCTGCATTGGCTGCTGCTGAGACGGTTGTTGTTGCTGAAGTGGTTGTTGCTGATACGGGATAGTAACACTTGCCATCTGCTGCGGCTGATGGTATTGGTTTCGTCCCCTGCCTCGGCCTCGGCCTCGGCCTCCAAATACTGCGCTTGCCTCGCCCTGACGGCGCCCTCCAAAAGTCCTCTTATTACTGCCAGATGCAGTTGACTCCTCAACCTGGAATTTTCCTTGCTTAATGTTACGCTCAATCTTTTCTCCCATCAGAATTAGGTCTGAAAAACTGGCCAGAGACGTGTGAAACAGCATATCGTGAAACAAGCCTGTGAATGTGCCGACGAACATGTCATTCATTTCCTTATCTTCTACAGGAGGACGGACCCTGGCAGCCATATCGCGCCACCTTTGCGCGTACTCTTTAAAGCTCTCCCCCTTCTTCTGCGACAGTCCCACCAATTGGACCCGATTGGGCGCCAAGTCGCTGTTATACTTGTAGTGAGCTACGAACGCCTCCGCCAATTGCTTCCATGTCTTGATATTGGTTGGCTCCAACCCCATATACCACTCTAGGGAAGGACCCGACAGACTATCTTGAAAGAAATGCATTAGCATTCTTTCATCAGTTGAGTATGCGGACATCTTTCTGTAATAAGCTCGTACATGTACTTTCGGACACGTGTCCCCTTTATACTTATCGAACGCAGGAGCTTTGAATTTAATTGGCACCCTCAGGCCAGGTACCAAACCCATTGTTGCCATGTCCAAACCCACAGCACTTTGGTTCAGGACTCCCCTCATCTGCTCTTCCAGCATTCTGATCTTCTGGGAGTCATCCATCGGCCCTTCGAATCCTCCGCCGGAGAAAGCGTCCTCCTGCTGATCTTCTTGCCACATACCATTTCCAGCCCCATACCCATCATATCCATTATTACGTCCAGCTCTGATCTGATTCATCCCCGGACCTCGGCCTCTGTTGCCGTACCCTTGAACACCTCCAGCAGGCCCAAAAGCCATAAATCCCGCGCCGTTTCCATTTCCAAAACCTCCGTAACCCTGATTGGTCACACCATAACCATCTTGCCCAAAGCCTTGAGCATTGAAACCATATTTCCCAGCGTTATCGAATCCCTGATCGTTGAACCCGAATCCAGCATTGCCGAAGCCGTTGCCTCCCATATTATCACCCCAGTTAACATCACCAAGCCCAACGTTACGGCCAGCAGTCTCATTCCCAACTCCGACGTTACCATTCACAGCAGCGGTAGCGTTGTTGACATTAGCAGCAGGTATATTGACTACAGGTGGAGCCACTGGCGTGGGAGTGCCGTCTCCATGAACAGTATCGACCCGTACGGACTGATGATCCTCATTACCGTGACCAGCATTTCGGGCCAACAGAGGTTGGACCATGGCTTGCAGATTTTCCTGACCCTTTGCAATAGCTTCCATGGTCTGCATGAAGAGAGCGAGCTTTTCGCGCACATCCTGCATCTCGTTCTGCATTTGATCCATGATTCTTCGACAGTTGGTGCGGGTAGAATAGCGGTGCGGGTGCTGACCTGCAATCCTGAAAAGTACCTGGTACAGAGCAGGACATAAGACACTATTCAAAGATTACCTGTAATGCAATATGAATATGAATGCAATGCAATGTGTGTCTGTGCATTAGGGACATTCATTCCCCGATTCTAGTGTGAAGGTGCCGGTGCAGTGGTAGTGCTAACGATATAAAGATCAGAGCTGAATCACAGAAAGCCTCATATATTGCTGAAAAACTAATGAATCAAGAATACAAGTACAATGAGAAGGCATGACCTCAACCAACAATCCTGGTGATGGTCAGCACTGTGCAAATAAAGCATACAAGTTACTACATGACATGATCAGCCACTCCCATAAGCCTGGTATTCTTCTATCAACTTCTTGGTCTCCGGATGACTGGGTCGATCAAGCAGCCCTTCAACAAGTTGGTTTCTCTTCTTAAGAACACGACGCACGTCTTCAGCAGTTTCTTCCCATGTTGCTTCTCCGAAGCAATCTTCTAGCTTTCGCTTTTGAGACACCGCTTCATCTCTGCATTTGATTGCCTTGTTCAGTGCATGCTGGACACTGTACCGGGTCATCACTTCTTCCTCACACTTCTTGATGCTAGACTTCAACTTCTCTTCGAGGTCGGAGATTTGCTGCTTCAACTTATCCTCCCTCTTCTTATTGTTGGTGAGTGTAGCGTTCCAAGTCTTATTGCAAGAGGAGATCTCTCGGTGTGCGATGTCAAGCGCCTTCTTCTTGGATTCAAGCATGTCATGGGAACTTCTGAACTCTTGCCCCAGACGTTCGCGCTTTTTCTTTTCCTCAGTCAACTCAGCCCCTAACCTGTTTAACAGCTCAATCTGTTGTTGGAAAGCATATACGGCCTTGTTTTTCTCACTGCGTGCCTGAGCTAGCTCTTGCTCCAACCCTTCGTTGATCTTCAACAAGGCTTCTTTTTCTCTCACAACCTGCTCATAGACCTCCTTAGAAACAGTAGTTGGCTCTTCGGCCGGAATAGGAACAATGGGTGCAGCTGGAAATGGCATTAATAACTGACTAGCTCTCTCCTGAATCCACACTCTATAAGGTGCATAGGCCTGACAGTCATTATTTCCTAACAACGGCTTCCCCCTTCGGATAATACGCGTCCAAGCATGCTGTAGCTTGGCTAGTAACTCCCCCTTCACGTCTCCGGTGAAGTACAGAGATTCCTGTACTTCCTCCTCCTTTGGCGGGTTCTTCAGGGCATATCCGAACTGACGGACGAACAGAGATGGGTTGTAGTTGATACACCCTTTCCTTCCAATCAACGGGACGTTAGGGTACCCCGAACAGCTGAAGATAAGCTCGGATCCCAACAGGTCTCGGTCAAACCACTCCATATCTTCCGACGATAGCCTCATCAGGTGCTCCGGCCAACCAACTGGGACTGTAGTCTCTGCAACAGATCTTCTCTTAGGAAGGTGACTCTCGAACCACATACTCAACAAGGGTACACAAAGATGAACATTCTTTCCTCTCCCTTTCTCATTCTTGTAATGCAGTGAGTGATAGAGATCTCCGAGTAAGGTAGGTACAGGATTACCAGCGGCAAACAAGTAGAAAGCATCGAAGTCCACAAAATCCGGTATATTGGGAAACAAGACTATGCCATAAATGCACAAGGCCAACACAGCATTGAAAGCAACCCAGCACCCGCTCTTGGCATACTCCTGGGCTTTACCAACTAGGAACTGAAGTGAGAAGCCTGGAACTCCACGGGAAACAGTAGTCAATAGTTCAGAGGCGTCAATATGCAAAGCTTTTGCCAAGTCTTCCGGCTTGGGCTTGGCGCCAGAATGGATGAATGGAACCTGGTTCTACGCGGGCAGCTCAACATACTCAGCGTATTCCTCCAAGGTTGGTCCCATAATAAAGTCAGAGAACGTAAAGCACCTCAAAGCAGGGTCGTAGAATTGCATCAAAGCATACAACCCATCTAACTCTACCTCGGTAGGTTTGCACACCAATCTCAATAGTCTACCATAGCTCATCCGGAAGCTCCTACGAACACCCTCATCAGCGAGAGAGATCAACCCCAGTAAAGGAACAATATCAGGAGTAGGCAATTTGTAAGCAACTGTTCTTCTTAGGCTAGCCATGATCAAAACTCAGAAGTCTGGGCACTAGAACTAGGGAAATGCAAATGCACCTGCAGCACAGACACACGTTAGTGAAATGCAAATGGCAATGGATATGCAGTGATGCAATGCAAGTAACATGCAACAGGGACCAAAGATGTAGCTGAATAGCCTGAACTCAATCAAGAAAGGTCTCAGATAGACCATCCAGAAGTCCTCGAGCCCTGGTCTCAGATATACCTCAAACAAAGCTCCAATATTGGTCTCTGACAGACCCCATAATCATAACCTTGAATGGTCTCTGGCAGATCTCAAATCATATCTCCAACTGGTCTCCGACAGACCTCAGAACACGTCTCCAAATAGTCTCTGACAGACCTCGGAACACACCAACTGGTCTCTGACAAACCTTAGAACCCTCCATAAATATCCAGGATCCTGATCAAGAAACAAACCGGTGGTCTGAAGGTCTAGTTACCTGCATAACCCTGAATCCCCTCACAGGTGGGTGGCCCTATAACTGGCACAAGGTACGGCATCCTATGCGGTCGTCGGCGTCACAGACTTTCAGGGTTGATGATACGATTCCCAGAAGGAGTGGCATCATCAATTCCTGAAGAGGCCTCACTTAGCCAACTTCCAAATGATCGGTCCCCAGAGTCGACAATCCAACTAACCAGCAACCCACGCCAACCAAAGGAAGGGGCAGGAGGCCAACCAGAGGAACCTCGTCTGAGTGTAGATTTCATGGGACACCAAAGCAAGCAAAGCAAGCGGGCGCCCACTAATTTCTACTCTAATTCTAGGTGCACTCAAGCCCAGGTCCGGCTTATCTCTCAATATCAGAACACCCGTCACACCCCAGATACAGCAATAATAATCAATATATAAAGCTGAAAATAGAAGGTTAGAAATATGAAATAACTCCATACAAAATCCTCGACGGGAAAACAAGCGTTAGGATTGACTCTCTCAAAGGGACGTTGGATCCCAAATGCATAAGAACTATCGCAGTCCTTAGCAGCCAGGGGACGTTGGATCCCCAGCAGAGTCGCCAGCTGTCGCTACTGCGAAAATCGGCGCGGGCTGACAGAAGAGTCGCCACCGTGCGTTATTTATCCCACGGGAGGGAAAGGAAACGCTCAGAGTAAACCTCGCACAACACGGGAAAGGTATGGTCATCGCAACCAAAACCGGGGTTCGGGAGTTGGTTACGCAAGGGGAAGGTATTAGCACCCCTCACATCCGTCATACTCGACGGGATCCACACTTGTTTTCGGGTACGGATTGTTATTCTATCTACTCTAAAGGTCAGGGGTTAAAAAGAAAAGAGAATGAAAATAAAATGACTCAGCAAAGTATCGCACTTTATGCCTACGTATTCCCGTCTGGAACGAGAAATCAGAGTCAACGTAGTTCGCCTACCTACGGGAAAGGAGGGGAAGGTTGCTCGCTAGGATATCGCATCCTATGCCTACGTACTTCCACACAGCATGGAAGATCAGAGCAAACGTAGTTCGGGCCACGTACGACACAAGTCTGTCTTGATTGATTTTATTCCTTCTGAAAAAGGTTTTCTTGATTGACAGTCCAAGCGGACAAAAATGACGTTTTGGTGAGTTCACATTCTTTTACGGAAGAAGTGCCTTTTATTGTGTTTGAAATCTTTATGTGTTTTTCTGTTTGTTTTGAGAAAGAAAGAGACAGAACTCTAACCTATGGTCGCGAAGGGAATCAAACTAACCTAATGTCATCATGCATGGGTTAAGACCTAGTGTCTATCATGCTCCTCTCTTGCGCAGAGAGAAACAGAGATCCTACGGGATAGGCGAAAACAGAAACAATAGCAGATATATACAGTAAAACAGTAAAATGCATGAATGCAACAGGGGAAACAGCAAACAATACAGTCAGGAAAACCAATCAATACATCAAGAATGAAATACAGCAAAAATAAACAGCCTCAGCAGCTCTGAAACAATATCTGGCTCCAAGTAATCTCCCATCAGCTACAGGCTTCAACAAGCATCAATCTCCATCTTCATGGCCTTCAGGTAATGGCTTTGAGCACCAGTCCTCAGTTTACAATGGCTTTTCTTCAAGTTCAAACCTCCAGGATGAGGGATCAGTCACAAGAGTGAATTGGGTGTTAAGCAATCAGTTGACTACCAAAGGTGGTGAACAGACTGCCTCTAACACATATGACATTTTCTCTCAAGAGTTCTATCTCTTAGAAACCATCACCAAGCCTTCCAAAGGAAGGGGGTGAGTGTCTTAGAGAGACTCTGAATCACAGAGAAGAATGGACGCAGACAAGGCAATCCATGTTTGAGAAACAAGCTTTCTAATCTTGAGCTCTGCCTAGCTCCTAGACCCTAATCTCCTCAGCATCTGCTAGCAAGAATCTCCTCTTCAACTCTGGAAGTTGATCTTCAATCTCTGGATCTCCAATGGCTTCATCTTCACAAGTCTTCAGCTCTCCCAAGTCCCCAAGCAATCCCAATACCCACACAGACAAATCAATAATCCCCAGAGGGCACACCACACCAGTCAATCAGATATACAGTACATTAATAGCAGTAGGGGGAATCCTAACTTTTTCTAGGGGATCTAATAACTACCCATAGCCCCTATAGTCCCATAACTAAACTAGTCAAACCCTAAGTCCTAAGGGAAAAGAATCAAATCTCCTAAGTCATCACCTAAAACCCTAGTTTTGTTCATGTTGTTCACACCTAAGCTAAACACCTAGAATTAATTTCTAAAAATGGGAACTAAGTTGTATCTACAAGTTGAATGTCTAAACTAAACAACCTAAAAAGAATGGTCAAAAAATATTAAAGCAGCTAATAGAACAAAAATTAACAAAATCATGTATGAAATGAAACTATTTAAAATGCTATTTATTTGGAAAGTATGGGAAAAATATCAAATAAAAAATAAAATGCAATTTTTATTTTTTATAATTTTCTAGACTCTTTTAAATAAAATAATGCAAAAAGAATGAACAAAAATATGCAATTTCTAATTTGTTATGAATTTTCAAAAATGAAATGTTGAAGTTCAAGTATACTACTTAAAACCCTAATTAAACTATCCTAAGTTCAATTATCTATACTAATCAAATTTTATTCTAAAAAATCTAGTAATAAATCCAGAGAGTAATACAATTCATTATTTAACATCACCAAAAAGAATGAGCAAAAAATCTATTCCTAAAGTCATGAACAAAAATGTACAAGTTCAAGTGTAACATGAATTATGAAAAAGAATGCATTATTTTGTAAAATATGTGAAAAATGCGGAAAAAAAATATAAAATGCAATTTTTATATTTTTTAAATTTTCTATACATGTTAAGGAAAATATTAAAAAAAGAATGAGTAAAAAACATGCATTATTTATTTAGTTATGATTTTTAGAAGATGAGTAAAATAAGATGCAATTTTAAAAATGAAAATAAAAGAATTAAAGAGAGGGGTGCAGATAGTATGCTGGGCCAGTTCACGCGTGTGGGCCTTGGCTGATGGGGGGTGCGAAGATAAAAAAAGCCCAAAGAGTTCATTTAGCAAAACGACGCCGTTTTGCTGCGTCTAGAATCCCCTCCATTTTTGCAGTTTCAATCGTGACCCTTTGATCACAAGTCCAGTCAACTAATCCAAGATCATCCAACGGCCACGGTATGTCTTCTCCAATGAAACCCTAGTCTTCATGAAAAAGAACAACTCCATGCATGCTTCTTCCATGGATCATAACTCCTTCATTACACCACGAAATCACACGAAATAAAAACCAATCTCGCTCCATTTTCTGCCCTCTATCCAGCCATGTCCCTAACTTCCCTTGAAACCCTCTACAATGCACAAACCGAAACCCCCCATCCATGGTTCCACCATGGAAGCTTGTTATTCAATCTCAACAAACCATGAAAATAACTATATCCACGTGTTCTATAGGTTGCACTGAGTATACTAAACTATAGCACATGCATTAAAACCTCATATTCCAACCATTCTTGATCTTGAAAGAATTGACACCACATCTTGAACCTCCATGGATTGACCTTAAACTCACTATAAATGATCCTTAAGTGGTCTCTATCATGAATATAACAACAACTAACCCTAACCATGCATAACTATGGTGATTCGAAACAAAACGTATCCTTACCGATTGGATATGGTGATGGTTGTTATGCCCTGTTTCAGCCCTTGCCAATGGTGCCAAATGATCTTTATATGATGGTGATGATGCTGGTGAAGAGAATTCGTGCTCAAGCTTCTTGAAAATGGCAATTCGAACCTTCACGCAACTTGGAGTGATGAAGTGGAACTCATGATTCAGCCACGAGTTGATGTGCCTTCTTAGTGCTTTTTACTCTACAACAATGGAGGATGATGATGATAACAGAGATTGAGATGATTGATGAAGCTTTAATGGAGTTTGGATAGAAAATGCAAATTGAAGTGAAGGATTCAAAGTAGTGTTTGCAAGCTTAAAGCATCACCAACCCAATAACAAACAGCTTCATTTCCTTATATAGATGATGATTAACAAAATGAGAAGCTTCTAGATTGGTCCTAGAGAGATCTAGAAGCTTATGGAACTTTCATGAATTTATCATTTAATGGCATTTTGAATCATATCATATCATGCTTGCACCTTGGGTAAACTTGAGTGAAAATCTCCCCTCATGAGATATTAGGAGTGTATGCATGAAAAACCAAGTTTCCCTTGCCTTGTATTAAGCTTTACCATGTTGCCTTATGATGTAAGAAACAAATTTACAAAGGAAGTCCAATTTTTAAACCTAAACTCAAAATTGTGGATGAACCAATGTCTTTAAAATAATGTTGGGAATCAATTTGGTATATTGGATGACCCATATTGGCTTTGTATATCTCTCAAACCATTTTCCAACTTGAACTTTTTCAAGTTATATGCCTTTTTAAGTCATTTTGACCATTTTAAAATATCCATGCTCCATGCATTTTCAAACTCTCACAACATCTTATCTAGCCTTAAAATGCCATTTTGAGCAACTTTGATGTTGGGAAGTTTTCCATTTGAAGCTTCCTTGTATGAGTTTTAGGCATTGGCTAAAAATGACCTGTAATTCCAAATGACCAAAATACCCCTGTCTTGCACAAACCATAAGTAGAGTTCCACAAATCATATGAAGGCATACTATACCATTCTGGAAAGGGGATACAATGAGGAACAACTCTCATGTTTGTCCAAAGTCCATTTGAATTATTCTTGAGGGTCAAAAGTTTGTCAGAAGACAGTCGACTTTCACAGACAAATTTCAGTGTCATCTGGTGACTCCTAACTTGCAAGAGCCATAACTTGAGTTCTAGAAATCTTCTCAAGGACTTCCACCACTCAAATTAAAGCTAATAACATCCTCTACAAGTCTCATGACCATCAGTAGGTGAGATGAGGCTTGTATTTCAACTTATCTTCTTTGACAAATCAGTGAAAAACAAGGGATTTTACCCTAGGAACCTTGACTTCTCACCCTCTATTCTTCTTGATTTTTCTTGATTTCTCTTTAGCATATCATCATATCCTTCTCTATATGTCAAATGATGAACCCCACATATCTCCAATAGCCCTGAATGCCTTTAAATCAATCAATTGACCTAGGGTTGACCTAGGGTTGACCCAGAGGAAACCCTAGTTGACTGTCTTCAACTGTAGCTCTTGTGATCACATCAACCACTTATTTTCTTCTCCAAATGACTTTCTAAATCCTCCAAGATGTCTAGATACTCCCCATGCTCAGACCACAGCTCACAGTTTCTTTGTTGATCCTCAGGCACCCTCAGTTAGGAGATATACTCAATGCTTGATCTACTGATTTCTTCAACTTTCAAATTCTTTTCTGATGACTTGGATGGGATTGAATTAGAATAATAACCTCTTGATAGACTTCCAGAGATGAGAATAATGATTGGTTCCCTGTTGAATGACTTGCTATGCTTATGCTATGCAGATGAGTAACCTATGTACATGACTCTATATGCAAATGCTAATGATATTGAAACATAAACCAAGTGAATTAGGGCTGGGCAAATTTTAGGGTGCAACAGCTGCCCCTATTCAAGCGACTTGGACCCGATTGGGTGAAGAGCCCGGAGCCTTCAGACATTCGCGGTACGAGACGGTTGAATACTAGTGAAACCAGAAATTTGCCAACCGCAAAACTAAATTGCGCTCCTGCTTGGGGAACGACATTCATCAGCTGAATCTGACTGTTACGGCAACCCACTGATCTCGTGCGACCGTGCTGGGGATTCTTCTTATCATCCTGAAAAAGATTGAATCATCGGAAACTTCGTCCTTTGCTTGTCCACGTGAGGACTCTATCTGCTGTCAACTCGGAAAAAACTTCAACAACTTTGCTGGGGACGGCTCGTCTGCCTTCTCGTCAGAGATA
>OZ012736.1:384890286-385082786 GCA_963859935.3 Lathyrus sativus
CTTGCCAACCAGATGGAGACCCATGGTCACAGCTCTGAAGCTGGCAAAGGATCTGAACAAGATTACGCTGGAGGAACTAATAAGTTCTCTAAGGAGTCATGAGATTGAACTAGAGGAAGATAAGCCTCTAAAGAAAGGTAAGTCAATTGTGTTAAAATCTAATAAAGTTATTAAAGCATTGGAGGTATTAGAAGAAAGCTCTAAAGAGTCTGCTTCTGAAGATGAAGAAGAACTATCCTTGCTATCTGTCGCTACTGTGAAAATCGGCGCTGGCTATGACAGAAGAGTCGCCACCGTGCGTTATTTATCCCAAAGGAGGGAAAGGGAACGCTCAAAGTAAACCTAACGCAAAGACGGGAAAGGAATGGTCATCGCAACCAAATCCTGGATTCAGGAGTCGGTTACGCAAGGGGAAGGTATTAGCACCCCTCACGTTCGTCGTACTCGACGGGATCCACGCTTGTTTTCTAGTACGGATTGTTATTCTATCTATTCTAAAGGTCTGGGGTTAAAAGAAAATAAAATGACTCGGCAAAGTATCACACTTTATGCCTACGTATTCCCGTTTGGAACGAGAAATCAGAGTCAACGTAGTTCGCCTACCTACGGGAAAGGAGGGAAGGTTGCTCGCTAGGATATCGCATCCTATGCCTACGTACTTTCACACAGCATGAAAGATCAGAGCAAACGTAGTTCGGGCTATGGAAGACACAAGCTTATTTGAATGTTTTTTTTATCTCCTTATGAAAGGGTTTTTCCTGATTAAGAGTCCAAGCGGACAAAAATGACACTTTGATGTTTGTTTTCAGTCTTTTACGCAAGAATTATCTTTTATGATGTTTGCAATCTCTGACGCACTAGAGACTATGATTTGAGAGTGACTATGTCGTATGTCACCCTAAGGGTAACACACTAAGTAATCAGATTACTGAAGAGTGACCCTCCAGCAACCTTTCTCAAATAGCTTAAGGCTTGTAACGTACGACATCGATTATCCGTATTACTGTGTTTTGAATTGTTCTGAGGTAGAAGAGAAGTCTAAAAACCTAGGGTTTGAAAGGGGAATCAAAAATACCCTAATGTTATCATGCATGGATTACAACCTAATGTTTGTCATAATTCCCTCCTGCGCAGAGGAAATCATAGATCCTAGGGGATAAACGGAAAAGAAACAACAGATATACAGTAAACAGTAAGTATGCATGAGATGCAGCAAAACAAGCAAGGCAAGGGAGTCCCGCTCAACCTCGAACCTAAGAAAGCAACAGGCAAAGTGAATCAACTTCACTTCAAGCCTAAAGGGCAAGCATCACAAGCCAACAGACAATACAGAGAAAAACAAAAGATACAGAGGAGGCAACCCAAGCAGCAGCAACAAACTCCTACAACAAACAGCAACAACACGCTCTGAACAGCAAAGTTGAAATGACAGCAAAGGTCTTATCTTTGAGCTAGATTCCATCTTTAAGCTTCTTCAATCTTCATCTCCAAGCTTTAGCAAGTACACTCCAAGAAGAGATTTGTCATCAAGATCAAGTTGCAATATTGGCATACTTGCTGAAAACCAAAGGAATTCAACAAGAACCAACATCGAAGTGGAAGTGTATCCTCAAAAGTTCTACTCTCTAGGGTATGCCCCAATTCCCTCCTAAGGAGAGATGGAACTTCCCTAAGAGGACTTTGTATCGTAGGATAGAATAGAAGCAAACAATGCATTCTATGTTTGATGGAAGAAATGAACTAATTCTACAAAAGCTCTCCCTAAAAGCCTAATTCTACCAACTCCTAAAACAAACTTAAAAGAGAAAGAAAGCTCCACTCCAAGCCCCACTCTTCTAGCCAAAGCATCTTCATCATGTCTAGAAGCTCCTCTAAAAAGGAATCCAAAGTCTTCAAGCTCCAAGTCCACCAAACGCTCCAAACAAGGCAAAGCACTCAAGAGAGAACACCGAAAGCAACAATCATTTGCGAAACCCAAAAAAATAGAAAACTAAATTGTAAAATTCTAATAAAATTCCTATGTGAAAATGCATGTTTGAACATTCTAACATTCCAGAATCAGGACCTAAATCAATTTTTAGGTCATCTAAACAATTACTAAATGAAATTTGGTCATGGGAAACCATTATTTGGGAAGGCTCTAAACTACACGCCTAAAACAGAATCTAATCAATTTTACAAATTCTAAGAAAATTCCTGGGGAAACCTATGGATGTCCTATAAATCATATCGAAAGAATCAGCTCAAAAGCATAAAGCATCAAAGAGAACAAAATTAAACAAACAGCAATATCAATTATGCATAACAATGGATATTAGCACAAAAGAAAATTCGTAACTAATTCAAATAAAATCCTAAAAATGAAAACTCAACTCCTTCAGTTTCTTAAGACAACCATGATCTACAGAAAAAAATTTCATAATTTTTCGATCATTTTTACTATTTTTAACGCAATTAATCCAAACAGCTATTAAAACAGAAAGAAAAGAACGAAAATGAATTAAACTAAATTTCACATACCGGCTTCGGAGCGTCGAAACGGAGTAGTTGGAGCTCGTTTTTTCTTGCCAAAAAGTGCGAAAAACCTTTGTTGAAGTTTGTTGGAGAAGATTAAATTCTTGATAACTCTTGAAAATACCTTGAATCCAACTTTGATCTCTCACTTTTTCTCTTCCAAACTCCAATGTCAATCTATGGTTTTTTGCACAAATGAATCGCCAACACTTGCTTTGAACCTCTTCACAAGTATATATAGAATGTATTTGAAGACCCTGGAAAGTTCTAGATTGATCCAATGTGAATGTATTTGAAGACCCTAGAAAGTTCTAGATTGATCCAATGAGAAAATCAACTTCTCATGTCATGAGATCTCATATCATGCTATGTACTCATACCAACTCATGGTTTGGCTTGCAATTCACGTGGTTATGAGTTTGAAATTCTCTCTAAATGAGATATTGGAGGTGTATTGATGGAAAGGAGCCTTGCATTTGCTTGGAAGTGTGGTTTTGCAATTGTGCCTTATGGTTCAAGTAACTAATTTACAAAGCAAGTCCTTGAAATAACCCTCAATTCAAAATTGTGGCAATGCCATTGTCTTTAAAATGCATTTTACAATCAAATTGGTATGTCATATGGCTTGTTTGTGACCTCTAACCCAAAATTTGATTTTTTCCACCAAACTTTATTTGACTTATTCCCCATTTTTAGGCCATTTTAAGTGACTTTTTTGAAATAAGCCGATCAATCCATCATGATGACTTATTTGACCTAAAAACATCATTTTAAGCACATTCCATGTTGAACATTTTTCATTTGAGAAGTGGAACATGGAGATTTTGACCTATGCTCAAAAATGACCCGTAATTCAACTTTCCCAAAATACCCCTGGATTGCCAAGACCATAACTTGAATTCTACAAATCCTATTGAGGACTTCTAGTACTCAAATTAAATCTAAGATAAATATCTACAACTCTTATGTTGGCCAAGAATCCATTTGAAAGCTCCTTGATGGGCAAAAGTTGCTTGGAAGTCAAGTGACTTTCACAGATAAACTTCAATATCCTCTAGGGACCCACAACTTGCAAGAACCATAACTTGAGTTCTATAAATCTCCTTGAAGACTTCTAGTACTCAAATTAAAGCTATTGAGATGTTCTACAAGTTTCATGTTGACCAAAAATTCATTTGAAACTTGCATTTTGACTTATCTAGCTTGGAATTTAGGCCTAAATTAGGGGATTTTACACTGAAACCCTAATTTAGTAACTCCTCTTCTTCTTGATTCCTTTTGATTTCTCCTTGGCACAACACCACACTTGTATCACATATCAATTCATGAATTCCACATACTCCAAGTAGGCCTTTATGCCCTCCAATCAACCATTTGACCTAGGGTTGACCCAGATGAAACCCTCGTTGACTGCATTCAACTGTAGCTCTGGTACTTGTATTAATGATTTATCTCATCTTCAAAATGACCCTCTATGTCTTCCATGATCCTTATACACCTTCCATGGCTCATACACTCATTGATGATCTTTAACATATCCCCAAGATTAGGAGAGAAATCCACTGGTTGACCTTCAAACTTCTCAAAGCTTCAACTCATTTCTTGATTACTTGGATGGTCTTGATCTTGAATAAAACCCCTTGATGGGCCTCTTTCTGATGAAAATGGCACTTGATCCCTTGTTAGATGCCTTGTTATGCTATGCTATGCAAATGATTAGACTATGTACATGACTTATTATGCAAATGCCAATGCAATTGAAACATAAACCAGGTGAAATAGGTTGAGCAAATTTTAGGGTGCAACACTATCCAGAAGAATCAATAAACTCTGGAAGAATAAGCAAAGGAAGTTCAAGAACTTTAGAAAACCAGATCAATACAAAGAATCTTCTGGGCACAGAAGATCTGGAGAACATTCTGGATACAGAAGATCTGGAGAATCCTCTGGACACAGACGATCTGGAAAAAGAGAGGTTGTTTGTTATGAATGCAAAGAACCTGGGCACTACAAGAGTGATTGTCCAAAGCTTCAGAAGGAGAACCCAAAAAGAAAGTCAGGTCATAAAAAAAAAGTTCTGAAAGCTACCTGGGATGACTCAGATGCATCTGATTCGTCATCAGAGTCAGAAGAAGAATGTGAAAATGTAGCATTCATGGATGACATTGAGAACAATGTTGAATCATCTGGATCAGAATCAGAATCTGATTCTCAGGAGGTATTTGCTGAAATTTCTAGACAGGAACTTGTTGAAAGTTTATCTGATATTCTTGAAAACTATAGTAAAGTTAAACTCAAATACAAAACACTTCAAAAGCATTTTGAATTTGAGAGTATCAAGTTTGAATTAGAAATAACTGAACTAAAAGATGAAAATCTTCAATTGAAAAATAATTTAGAGTCTGCTCAATTAAACTCTGATTCAAAATCTGGATCATGCTCTAAAAATATTTTACAAGGGTATGACTATAGTTTCAGGAAGTTTCTAACTAAAAGCCTAGATAGAAGCAAAATGGCTTCAATGATCTATGGTATTAGCAGAAACTATAGAAAAGGTGTTGGATATAAATCTTTCTCTTATGAAGATTCAAATCCAAAATCTGTAGATAAACTGGATATCAAGTATCCTCTTTTATATTCTCAATTTACATTTGGTCACTTAAATGATATTAAACACACAAGTTCTAATCAGAACAAACCTGTGTTTAATAAATCTAAAGCTAATCAGAACAAGTCTTATGTTGAAAGACAGAAGTTCAGAAAAAGCTTTAAGGCAACTAACCAAAAAGGACCCAAGAAAATCTGGGTACCTAAGGACAAAATAATCTATGTTGCAGACATCCTTAGCAGCAAAGTCAAGACTCCAGTCATGGTACCTGGACTCTGGATGCTCACGACATATGACGGGAAAAAGGTCTATGTTCCAAAGTCTGGAGCTTAGATCTGGAGGAGATGTCAAGTTTGGAGGGAATCAGAAGGGCAAAATAATTGGCTTTGGAACCATAGGCAATGGTAAATTTCCTTCCATAACTAATGTTTTGCTTGTTGAAGGGTTAACTCATAATCTATTGTCCATAAGTCAATTAAGTGACAATGGTTATGAAATTATCTTTAATCAAAAGTGTTGTAAAGCTGTTAGTCAAAAGGATGGCTCAATCCTCTTTAATGGTAAAAGGAAAAACAACATTTATAAAATTAGTCTTTCAGAACTTAAGGTTCAGAATGTTAAATGCCTTATGTCTGTTAATGAGGAGCAATGGGTCTGACACAGAAGATTGGGTCATATTAATATGAGACGTATATCTTAGATTAATAAGCTTAATCTGGTCAGAGGACTTCCTAATCTGAAGTTCAACTCAGATGCTCTTTGTGAAGCATGTCAGAAAGGAAAATTTTCAAAATCATCTTTTAAATCCAAAAGTGTTGTTTCAACTTCAAAACCATTAGAGTTACTTCACATTGATCTGTTTGGACTAGTGAAAACTGCATCCATCAGAGGCAAGAAGTATGGATTAGTCATTGTTGATGACTATAGCAGATGGACATGGGTAAAATTCGTAAAACACAAGGATGAGTCACACTCTGTGTTCTTTGATTTCTGCAAACAAATTCAAACTGAAAAAGATTTCAAAATTGTCAAAGTCAAAAGTGATCATGGTGGTGAATTTGAAAACAAACATTTTGAAAAATACTTTAACGAAAATGGCATTGCTCATGATTTCTCCTGTCCTAGAACTCCACAACAAAATGGAGTTGTAGAAGGGAAAAATAGAACTTTGCAAGAGATGGCCAGAACCATGATCAATGAGACTAACATGGCAAAACATTTTTGGGCAGAGGCAATTAACACAGCATGTTACATTCAGAACAGAGTGTCAATTAGACCTCTTCTGGAAAAGACTCCTTATGAATTGTGGAGGAATAGAAAGCCAATCATTTCTTATTTCCATCCTTTTGGATGTATTTGTTTTATATTAAACACTAAAGAGAATCTTAACAAGTTTGATTCTAAATCACAAAAGTGTTTCATGCTTGGATATTCTGAACGCTCTAAAGGCTACAGAGTATACAATACTGAGACATAGATTTTGGAGGAATCTATACATGTTAGATTTGATGATAAGCTTGGCAATCAAAAGCCAAAGTAGATTGAAAACTCTGCAGATGGAGAAGTTATTCTCATAAAATCTGAGAAACCAGAGGTAGAGAAAGCTCAAGAAGAAGCTACGCCAGATGCAACTCCATTAGCTGCTCAGATGAATAACATGAATATTTCTGAAGCACCAACAGTTAAAGGATCATCCAGAATCAAGGCTTCTCATCCAGAAGAAATGATTATTGGAAAGAAAGAGGACCCTATAAGAACAAGGTCATTTATCAGATCATCTGGAACATCACTTCTTGGGTTGGTATCTATTATCGAACCAACATCTGTGGATGAGGCTCTGAGTGACAATGATTGGATACTTGCAATGCAAGATGAGCTGAATCAATTTACAAGAAATGATGTGTGGGATCTGGTTCCTAGACCAAAAGGGTTCAACATTATTGGAACAAAGTGGGTATTCAGAAATAAACTAAATGAGCAAGGAGAAGTTGTTAGGAACAAGGAAAGGCTGGTAGCTCAAGGGTACAGTCAACAGGAAGGTATTGATTACATTGAAACTTATGCTCCAGTGGCAAGGTTAAAATCTATACGCCTTCTTATTTCATTTGCTGCACAATATAACATCACTCTATATCGGATGGATGTTAAGAGTGCCTTCTTAAATGGTATTATAGAAGTAGAAGTTTATGTCCATCAACCTCCTGGTTTTGAAAGTGATAAATTTTCAGATCATGTTTTCAAACTCAAAAAATCTCTTTATGGTTTGAAACAAGCTCCCAGAGCTTGGTATGAAAGATTAAGTAATTTTCTTCTGGAAAAGAACTTTATCAGAGGCAAAGTGGACACAACTCTTTTCTGTAAAACAATTAAGAAAGATCTATTAGTTTCTCAAATTTATGTGGATGATATTATTTTTGGATCTACCAATATTATGCTGGGAAAGGAGTTTGCTTTGTCTATGCAGGCTGAATTTGAAATCAGCATGATGGGAGAACTTAGATTCTTTCTGGGAATCCAAGTAAATCAGACTCCAGAATGTACATATATTCACCAGACTAAATATGTCAAAGAGCTTCTGAAGAAATTCAATCTGAATGAAAGAAAATTGGCTAAGACACCAATGCATCCTACAAGAACACTTGGTAAGGAAGAGGTAAGTAAGAAAGTTGATCAAAAACTTTACAGAGGTATGATTGGATCTCTCTTATATTTGACTGCTTCAAGACCTGATATTTTATTCAGTGTGTGTCTGTGTGCTAGATTCCAATCAGATCCCAGAGAATCACACTTAACAGATGTTAAGAGGATTCTAAGGTATCTGAAAGGTACTACTAATGTGGGTCTGTGTTACAGAAGATCTGATGAGTATAAATTAGTTGGATTATGTGATGCTGACTATGCTGGAGACAGAGTAGAACGTAAAAGTACTTCTGGAAGTTGTCAATTTCTTGGAAGTCATCTGATCTCTTGGTTCAACAAGAAGCAACCCACAATTGCACTTTCAACAACAGAGGCAGAATATATTGCTGCTGCTGGATGTAGCACTCAGATGCTCTGGATGAAAAGTCAACTAGAACATTATCAGATCTTTGAGAGTAACATTTCTATCTTCTGTGATAATACTTCTGCTATATGCTTATCTAAAAACCCCATTTTACATTCTAAAGCTAAGCATATAGAGATTAAACATCATTTCATCAGAGACTATGTTCAGAAGGGAATTATCAATTTAAACTTTGTAGATACAGATCATCAGTGGGCTGATATCTTTACAAAACCCCTTGCTGAAGATAGATTTAAATTTATTCTGAAAAATATCAGTATGGACTTCTGTCCAGAATAGAATATTCATCAGATGAAATTTCTTTCAGATGATAAATGTCTAAACTCTGAAGTATTTCGTTTGTTGAATTCTGTGTTTATTTCTTTGTGTGTAAATCTGAACTAACAAGGCTCAGAGGATCTGAACGTTGCCTAACGTGTCATTTCTCAAAGAGTTTCAGAGGCACATGCAAGCAAACACGTTTAGCTCAGAATCTGGAAAGGTAGAGTGCACCATACTGAAGTGACATTTGAGGTATTGCTTTGAAAATCCAAAATCTCTTGATTTCCCCCCTTCTGTCAGAATCTTAAATGTTTGATATAATTTTATTCCTTGCATTAATTGCTTGATTTGATTATGGTTCACCTCATTAAATGTTTGTGCACGCTTGAGTGTGTATATCTTTTTGCATGCCCTAAAAATTTTCTCTTATAAATTCTCTCAATTCTTCACAAATCACACTTTACACTTATCATCTCTCATATGCATTTCTGCCTTCTCCATTGTTTCCATCTTATTTCAAAACCCAAAAATCCTTGTAAACCTAGACGCATCTCAAGAACTTCAATGGCTTCACCTTCATCAACACCTGCTCAGATGAAAACTTCAACTGTTGCTGCATTATCTCCAAATGCTGCTGGTTCATCCCAAACTGATGTTGTGTAAAAAGCACCAGTAAGAACTCTTCTCACTCCAATCAAAGAAATTGAGGTTCTGTGTGAGAACTTTGTGGATTTTGAATCCATCAAAGAAAATGGTTTTGATCTCCTTTCAACTATCAAAGCTCAGAACTGGGAAAAGTATTTTGACAGGATGATGGGTCCTGTTTATCCAGCTTTGGTAAAAGAATTCTGGATACACGCTCAAGTATGCCCTAAGTTTATTCATTCATCTGTTCTTGGAAAGGAAATTGTCATTACTGAAAAATTAATCAGACAACGACTTGAGTATAAGGAAACTGAGGGAATCACAAGTATGGCTATTGATCGTGTGGATTTGGCTGACATTTTTCAAGAAGTTTGTGTTTCTGGGGAACCATCTAACAAGGTCAGAGATCTGAAACCTATTTACAGAATCTGGGCTAAGATCTTCATGAGTTCAATCTTTCATAGGAAATCTTCTAACTCACCAGATTATGTAAATTCAGAACAAATGTACTTCATGTACTGTCTGAGGAAAGGAAAGAAGGTGGATTTACCTTATCTTCTGTTCAGTCATCTTCTGAACCATATCAAAGAAACAAGAGAATAAGTTAGGGTTAAAGCTGGAAAAATCAGAAATTGGATCCCTATGGGAAGACTGATATCAGACATTCTAACAGAGAATGGTCTTGTGAAACATCTGTTTGATGCTGGGGTGATAGAGGATCTGTCCTATGTAATAGGATCTGTCATAAATGGGAACACTCTGAAGAGAATGAAGGTTATTTCAGAGCTTGCTGGAAAACCCAAGAAATTTCAATCTGCAGACGTCAGCAGAAGGAGAATTCCTCTAGCAGATTTTCCTATGTTCAGTGCTGATGAACCTAGGCACATCATTCTGACATTCATTGCTGAATGTTTAAGACATGGTATTCCTCTACCTGCTAACATAGTACAGAAGGAAGGAGAAGTATTGCCAAATCTTATGAGAGAAAGGCGCAGGAAAAGAAAGGCTGAGGAAGGATCTTTTGCACAGCCCAAGAGGAAAGCCTCTGATGCTGGTGACAAGCCTGAAAAGGACAAGAAGCAAAATGAAAATCCTCCAGAAGCTACTGTGGAAGAAATCAGAGAAACAATTCACCAGGTATTAACATCTGATCCCAAACCATATGTACCTTCATCCTCACCTTCACCTCCACCATCTCCTCTTAAATCATCTGAACCCATTTCATCTCCTAACAAACATTCTCAACCATCTTCTGTTCAACTACCATCTGAAACCCCTCAACTGGAATCGTCTGAACATCAACCTCTTCAACCAAACAAATCTGAAACACAACAACAACCATCATCTCAATCACAAAAACAACAATCCTCTGAACAACAAACACAATCAGAACAACAAAAACAATCTGAACCACTCTCATCTACTCAACCACCAGAAGAACCAACCATCAAAAATCCTCAACCATTTATCTAACAACCATCTGAAAACATTCTGGATATATCACCACTTGCAACCTTGTATGTCCTCTCTTCAACTTCATGTCATTCAACTGAATCATCTGATTCTGATGAATCTGAAGTCCCCTCTCCAACTAGCTTATAAATTCCCGATTCCTATAAACCACTATCATCTGATCTACCTGCATCTGAAAATCCTCTTCGATTCAAATTCAACTTCACAGATTTTATGTCATCCTCATCTGATGTTGTTATATCAACACCATCTGATACTGACACCTCTATTCCTCAAATTACCATACCACAAACATCCATACCCCAATCATCTGAACGTCCATCATCTGATCACCCACATCCTGAACTAACTCAAACACCTCCTGAACCATCACAACCTGTCACCATAGAAGACTTTCTCAATCCAAAACTCAGATCATATGTTTCTACTCTGTTCAAAAATTTCAAGAAGGAACTACGTATGGGAATTGCTTCTGTAGAGAAATAGTGCATGGCTAGTTTGGATCCTGCAAAATCTGAAGCCTCTTGGAACAGATTCATATCAAAATTCAACTATGTTGCATCTGACCTCAGAACACTCTGTGCTGATGATGCAAAGGCTAAGTTTGCTGAAATGGTCAAACAAACTCTGCTGAACATTATCACAACTCCAGTGCTTCTTCTAGAAGATGCTCCTGCTGAAAATTCTGTAATGATAGAAGATACTCCTGCATCTGACATGGAGTTTGATCATCCAACGGCAACTGCATCTGCTTCTGAACCTTCTGCATCTGAGATGAAGACTGAGATTCCAGATGTTGTCCAAGAAGTCAAGGAAATTAGAACATGGATGATAAAACAGGAACAGACTACTGAAGAAATCAAGACTTGGATGGCCATGCAAGAAGAGTCCCTGCTAAGATTACGAATCTTCTGACACTGATTGCTTCTCGCCAGCCCTAGTTTTCTTTTTCATGTCTTTGCATTCTCGTGTTTGCACGTGTTTTCTGTTTGTTTTTTTATCATCTGCTCTACGAACTTCTTATGCTTTGTGATTTTCTGATCTGATTAAATCTGGCTATTTTGTCTTCCATTCGTGTGTCATTTTTTCTCTCTCTTCTTCTGTTATCTTTTCTGTCTTTAAAGTTCTTTTTGATTATGACAAAAAGGGGGAGAAAGAGAAAGAGAATTTGATTGTTCAACATAAGCAAATGCTAAAAATGAAATTCAGACATTGTGTTAATCTAACATTGAATCTTAAGACTTTCAGATCTCATTATCTCATCTAACAAAATGATTTGAAGTTACCCTGAGAATTATCCAATCAGGCTCTGATCCTTGAAAACGCTCTGATCCTTGAAAACAAATTCTGGAGAGCAAGATGATGCTGAGTTTTTCTCTCATCAAGGATTCCTACCAGGTTCTGAAATATACTCAAGCAAAAAGGGAAGTGTTCTCTTCTATTAGAGTACTCATTTCAGGGGGAGATTCTTAATCTCAGGGGGAGTTATTTATTTTATTTCTTTTCATTGAACAAAATTCCCTATGTTTTGTCATCATCAAAAAGGGGGAGATTGTTAGAACACAGATTGGTGTTTCGTATATCTCTATGTTTTGATGATAACTTTTATGGAATTTTGTATTGAGCAAATATACACTCTAAAATTTGTTCAAGTATTATTGTTTCAGGTATAAAATTAAATACTCTTAAAAGAAGCAAATAAGTACAAAGAAACTATGCAAAGATCTGGAAGCATTAGATGCAAGACTATCAGAAGATTCTGAAGCGCTTCCAGAAGGATCTGAAGCAGAAGCTACCGAATGATCTGAAGCGTTACTGAAAGAAGTATACAAAAGCTGAAAGCTCTGATCTTATCAGACTCTGAAGTTCTTTTCACTACAAACTCAGAGGCTTTTATAACCAAACTCTTATCATTAATATTCATGCTCAAAGCACATACTGCTGCATACTCTGATGAAGACTCTGATCAAGACTGAGACTCTGATACAATAAAGATCTGATCATCTATCAAGACTCTGGACTTATCATTCATCTTAAACTCTGAACATCTTAAAGCATTCCATACCTTTTAAGCTTACTACAAGTTCTGAAGTGCAGATTGTGTAGACTTCATCTTGAAGGAAGCTTGTTGAAGAAGCTGTAAACTTGACTAGACGTGGTGCTACTTCCAAAGTAACCAACGACTAATTTGTCCAAAGAAGTGACGTGGTGCAAATCCCAAGGCTTCTACAAGCATACCTTTCTGCAGAAAGCATATCTCTGCCCATACTTTTGGTGATGAAAAGTCATACAATCAAAATATTATATTTAGCTGCACATCACTCAAGGCATTTGAAAAAGCTATAAAAGGAGAACTACTTCAACATTTTGAAGCTGCTAATTCACTACTTATCTTTTGCTCATTGCTAGATCATTCAGAAATAAATACACATTTGATTCATAAAAGAGAAAATCTCACAAGATCTTACTCATTTGATCTTTCATAAAGCCACATAGTTTTTGTTGTACTTAATCTTAAGTGTATACATCACAGTTGTGATACAGCTTATTAGAAGCATTCAAACACTTGTTAGTTGACATTAAATTGTAAGAAGTTCCTTAAGAAGACCACGGTGTGGTCAGTAGTTCTTGAGAAGACTAAGACAATTGTTCTTAGTGCTTTCTATTGTAATCAGTTGATCATTAGTGGATTATGTCCTTGCAGAGAAAGGCAAATCATCTTTGATAACGTGGACTGGAGTAGTTGAGTTCAACGAACCAGGATAAAAATCTTGAGTTGTTTTTATTGCCATATTTCTTAAAACTCTTATTCAACCCCCCCCCCCCCCCTCTTCTAAGTGTTTTTCTCACCTTCATATAAGTCCCAAAAAACAAGTTAAATGTTTTGAACAAGGTTTATACAAAGTTTATCATGACCATAAAGACATGTATGCACAATTAGGTCAAGGAAAAAAGTCATAGAAAGAGTATGAAAAACACCTTAAAAATCATGGTTTTCCACTTGAGAAAAATGGAAAAAAAATGAATATTATTTTTTTGAATTTTTTAAAGGATTCTTAAAATATACAAGATAAATGAGAAGTGTGCAAAAATTTGGCTCAAAAAGATTAAATTTGCTTATTGAAATAATTGAATGAATTTTTGAAGAAAAATGAAGAAAATAGGTGATAAAAAATTACAAATGTCACTCCCAAGTGTTGAACCCACGTCCTTGGGGTGAAAGGCTGAAAATATAACCAATTGAGCCACACACATGTGCTTGATATAGTGTGGTTGATAAACTTTGATCATTTGAACTTTGATCCCTCAGATTGCACATGAATCATTGGTGTTTTGATCATTCTTGGCTTATTGTGGAAATTTTTTGAGCAAATTACTATTTCAATCAATGCTAGAGGACAAAACATCACTTCAAGCTTTGCTTCACAGGAATTTTTGATAGAATTTGCAAAACACTATTATATTCTTGCAGAGCACATGTTTTGTGATTGTTTGGGAGTTGATATTGTGAAGATTGGAGGCTTGAAAAGCTTAGTCAAGTTGTGTGGGACATGTAAGTTTAAGAATTTATGTCATAACAAACAGCTTGATCAAGGCGTGCCATTTTTCTGGAGCGGTAAAGAAGCAAGCAAAAATATTAAGTACATAGTTTTGTCGTCTCCACAGGGATTGGTACGATGAAAGAACGCCGTTCAAAGGTCTTTACATTTCTAAACTTATTGTTCAAAAGGATTGGCTTAAAAGGTTCAAGGAACCATGAATAAAAGGTAGAAAATATAAAGACGGAAAATATAAAGTAAATACTGAAATTTAAGCGGAGCCTTGTTAGGATTGGATCTCATCAATTGATAACACATGCATTCTTTTGATCATGTTAAACACAATTCATTCATTCGTCTAAAATCCTCACGTATCACCCACGACAGAGGTAATCTCTAACGCAATATCGAGAGAACAACCGTGTTATCTCATTGGTGATGTCTCACGCAACAAAAACACAACACAGAGCATTAAGAACTGATATTCATGCAAATGCTAAGCCTAAATCTATGTCTAGAGTTTAGGACCTAACAGGTAATCATCCTAGATCCAGATCTAAAGAGTACATGTCTATAGCGGTTCAAATCAAAGATATACAGGTAAACAAAGACACACCCATATCGAATAAATGATTGTTTTGAATAAAACACAATGATCAGAATACGTACATACGCTTAACCCTTTTTACATGTATTCATCTAATTTTCCAAATGTATGTGAACATCGTACTTCATCACTATTATCAAGCACCCGCACAATATCGTATTGATCCTACTCATGATACCCATGCTACTTAATCAACACAATACAATATAAGATACAATGAATATCAACTTACAAAACCATGTCAAAAGTTTGTTCATTGATAGATTAAAATGTTAGATCAAATATGTGAAATTTTTTGTCAAGACCCACAAAAGAAATCAAAGACAATCAATCAATAGAGAATCAAAACTAGTTCACAGACATATATTAGATGAAATACATAAGGTATCAAAAGATTACATCCAAACTCCAATAAGAGATCAAAGATCTTACCTCCTCCCTCTTAGGGTTTTGTATTTCTCTCTCTAAAATAAACTTTAAATGAAGAGAGATAAGTTTTGATGCAAAAATTTATATAGCTATATTTCCTAAAAAGTAAGAAAAGTACTTATATAGTACATTCAGGATCTATCTTGTTCGCACTGCGAACAGATCCTTCGCCCAGCGAACATCAAATTAGGCACCTGAGGTGCCTCTGAACAGTTAAATCTCCCTTGAGATTTTTCCACATATTCGCTCTGTGAATTCTCCTCCAAGTAGTTACTGCCTCAAGTCTGAGGCTATTCGCTAGGACATTGCTTCTCCTTCTCTCCAACGAGCCATTCGCTAGCTCCTTCGCACAACGAGTTTCAGTCTCTTTTCTCTCTGGATGAACAGTACCATGCTCTCCAAGGCCTTCGATGGCAAGTTCCCTGTGCGAACACGTTGATATTTTTTCTGGGGATGTTCGTTGGGAGCTTCGCACGACGAGTTTTATGATGTTTTTATGCTGTCTTGGTTTCCTTGCCCAATTTCTTGTGTCTTACTCTTCACTTGTTTTATGCCTTATTCCTGCATAAAAGCACATAAATCAAAGCAACCAAGACATTTTCACACAATGAAGCATATCATAAAAAACATGAGTGATTCTAATCACTTTCACCTACAAAAAGAATGAAATATGTCAACATTTGATAGATCAAATAAGCAAAGTTTGGCATCTAACAACTCTCCCTAACTAGATTTTTGCTTGTCCTCAAGCAAAGTATGTCTCTCATTTTAAACAAGAGGATTTGCTCAAGATTAAGTTTCACCCAAGAATGGATAAAATGGATCAAACACAAAGAATGCAAACAAGCAATGGTTTCAAATGTTGATAATCAAGCAATGCACAAGAACTAAATTCTTAAAGCAAATATTAATCCATGCATCAATCAACAACAATGTTTTTCATGAATGAATCACTCTATCTCTCCTCTTCAAATAAGGATTAAAGAAATTACGCGTTTGCAACCGCGGGCAAAATTTCACTCACCTAACAAACAATGCCAATATCAATTCAATTCATACAATATCTAACAATTAAAAGTGAAAATATGGAAGCAAGAAGATCACTGAGGTCTTGAAGGTTGTAGCTTGGTCGGGTTTACAAACAAGGGACATTTCTAAGGCCATTGAAATGAAATTGCCGATGCAAAAGAGACATTCAATGTACATGTTATTTACACATCCCAACTTCATTCTATTTGTTTCTAAATTGCAAATATTCACAAACCTTATTTCACAACTTATTCTTTCACTATTTTTCTTTTCCAAGAAAGCATTATTTTTCTCATTTTTTTTACATTCATATTCACACAATTTTTTTTTCAATGCTTACTTGAATTTTTCAAAAGTTGTAGCAACCTGCCAATCTTGTTTTTCATTCTCCCCACTTGACTTTTACTCAACCCTCAAGTGAATGCTCTTGGCTTTTTATGGCAAATAGGACAATTAAAAAAAATTCAAGGGTTCAAGAAAAATTTTAGAATCTCACAAAATTCAGAATGAGATTCACGTTGTTTAAGCTCAAAAGGGGTTAATGAATTATCTTTACTCACGGGTAAGTTACATTTGGATATGGTTGTGCTCAATATAAACAAGTGACTTGATCATTTCTAATGCTTCCACAATTACCATATAATCAAAAGATAAAATATGAATCAACAAAGTTTATTAGTAATCCAACATTTAGTGAACAATGGAAGCTTTCTCACAAATTATAGTTTTGGTCCTAAGTGAAACAATCATTCAAACAAGTTGATAAAAGAAAAAAATTCATTTGCAGAAAGACTTAATTTCTTAAGATTTCTAAAATTCTAAATAAAGGTAACCATGTACCTTGATAACATTCACTTGTTCCATACTATGATCTCCATCCAAAATCAGCCGAATCTTCGTTGAATGCTTTTATACAAATAGTAACCACTCTAGAAGGAGTTCTCATCATTCCTAATCACACTAGAGAAAACATAAAAGGAAACAAATATATACAATATAAACAAATATACAAAGCTTAAAAATATAGAAACAGTTGCAATGCACTTCAATATCTCAACACCAATCCCCGACAACAACGCCATTTTGTTGGAGCGGTAAAGCGGCAAGCAAAAATATTAAGTTCCCAGTTTTGTTGGCTCCAACGGGATCAGTGCGATGAAAGAATGCTGTTCAACGATCTATACATTTCTAAACTTATTATTCAAAAGGTTCAAGTAACCATGAATAAAAGGCAGAAAATATAAAGACGGAAAATATAAAGTAAAAACTGTAATATAAACAGAGCCTTGTTGGGATATGATCTCATCAATTGATAACACATGCATTCTTCTGATCATGTTAAACACAATTCAATCATTCTTCTAAAATCCTCACGTATAACCCACGACAGAGGTCATCTCTAACGCAACATCGAGATAACAACCGTGTTATCTCATTGGTGATGTCTCACGCAACAAAAATACAACACATAGCATTAAGAACTGATACTCACACAAACACTAAGCCTAAATCTATGTCTAGTGTTTAGGACCTAACAGGTAATCATCCTAGATCCATATCTAAAGAGTACATGTCTATAGTGGTTCAAATCAAAGATATACAGGTAAACAAAGACGACACCCATATTGAATAAACGATTGTTTTGAATAAAATACAATGATCAGAATACATACATACGCTTAACCCTTTTTATATATATTCATCTAATTTTCCAAATGTATGTGAACATCGTTCTTCATCACTATTATCATGCACAATATCGTATGGATCCTACTCATGCTACCCATGCTACTTAATCAACACAATACAAAAGAAGATACAATGAATATCAACTTAAAAAACCTTTTCAAAAGTTTGTTCATTGATATATGAAAATCTTAGATCAAAGATGTGAAAAGGTTTTGTCAAGACCCAAAAAAGAAATTAAAGACAATCAATCATTAGAGAATCAAAAGTAGTTCACAAACATATATTAGATGAAATAAATAAGGTATCAAAAGGTTACATCCAAACCCCAATAAGAGATCAAAGATCTTACCTCCTCTCTTTTAGGGTTTTGTATTTCTCTCTCTAAAATATACTTGAAATAAAGAGAGATAAGTTTTGATGCAAAAATTATATAGCTATATTTCCAAAAAAGTAAGAAAATACTTATATAGTACATTCAGGATCTGTCTTGTTCGCACTGCGAACAGAGCCTTCGCCTAACGAACATCAAATTAGGCACTTGAGGTGCCTCTGAACAGTTAAACGACCCTTGAGACTTTTCCATATATTCGCTGTGCGAGAAATCCTTTGCACTAAGAAGGCTTCGCTGCAGACTTCGCACAACGAATTCTCCTCCCAAATAGTTATTGCCTCAAGTCTGGGGCTATTCGCTAGGACTTCGCTTCTCCTTCGCTCCAGCGAACCATTCGCTAGCTCATTTGCACAACGAGTTTCAGTATCTTTTCTCTCTGGATGAACAGTACCATGCTCTTCAAGACCTTCCCTGGCAAGTTCATTGTGCAAACTTGTTGATGATTTTTCTGGGGATGTTCGGTGGGAGCTTCGCACGGAGAGTGTTATGATGTTTTTCTGCTGTCTTGGTTTCCTTGTCCAGTTTCTTGTGTCTTACTCTTCACTTGTTTTGTGCCTTATTCGTGCATAATAGCACACAAATCAAAGCAACTAAGACATTTTCACACAATGAAGCATATCATAAAAAACAAGAGTGATTCTAATCACTTTCACCTACAAAAAGAATGAAAGATGCCAACATTTGATAGATCAAATAAGCAAAGTTTGACATCTAACAGTTTCAGCATCCATAACTTCTTGCTTAAGAACAGGATTTTGATATTCTTGATCATTTTGGAAAGCTGGTATACCATACTTCAACTTTGATGTTTGAAGTTGATCTTGAATCATTGTGGATCATAATGAAAAATAGCCTCAAAGTTGGCTCCAACACAAGACAAATTCTGTCTTAAAAATTTCTAAGTGTCAAAGTTCAAAAAGTATTGAAATCCTAACTTCATGGCCTTATATTTCAAAATCTATGCACCTTTTGGGAATCCACCCTTATTGACAAAGTTGTAGAATGTAACAATTTCTTTAATTTGAAATTTGGATCAAAGAAAATGGTTACTAGTGTAGCACCCCAAAATTTGCCCTTCTGTTTAAACCTTTGGATTTTGTTTCTCTGCATTTTGCATTTCCGCATATCATAGCATTTGTTCTTGAGGCATGGGATCAAGGCATTTCTATGGCTCAGGGTTTCATTTTTAGCGCAAGAGTCTGAACAGCAAACATCAGGAGCTCTGGAATTTATTTTTCTCGGCGATCGAACGATCGATTTTATTTTTTATTTTGTAGGATATTTTTAGCTCCGAAGGCAACACTCAGGCTATCTCAAGCATTCCCATATTTATAATATTCATGAGCAAGTTCCAGAGGATTAACAGGGCTTAAAACGGATGAAAACAGACAATTGTGCACCTTTCCCTCCAAAAGGCGCCAAAATTCAAATTTTCAAGGTGTTAACCGATTAACCAATATGGTTAACCGGTTAACCATAGCAAAATCAGGACAGATTTGAATTTTTAAAGGTGTTAACCGATTAACCAAAATGGTTAACCAATTAACCAAGGCAAATTTTGCCTCTGCACGTGAATTTTCAAAGGCAGCCACTTTAGGGTCCATTTTGATCACTTGTAAATTTGATTTTACACCAGCAGAAGGATCTAGAACCACTTTGAATTTTGGTTAATTTTCAAATCAATTCAAATTCCCTCCAATTTTCCATTCCTAATCCCATTCCAATTTTCATAACCACACTCCAAACCACCATTCTACTCCTAACCTAGAGCATATTTAAATGAATTTGCTCCAAACCTCTCACAAGGGAATCCTCATAATTCCATTTCATTTTCAGAATTCACTCTCACACTTTGAATTTTACTCTCAACTTTTCCATCTCCAAAACTCCATTAGAGCTCTCACTTGAGTTCTTTGATTCTCCATTGGAATCATTGAATTCTAGAGCTAAACCTTCATCATTCATCCTTATTATCTTCATTCCTCCATTCAATTTTCGTGCTAGTGTGGATCTGAACTTGGAAGTTGATCTAGAAGAGCTTATTTGGATCAGTTTAGCTTAATTTTGGTGGATCTTCATTTCTACTACAAGAAATCAATTGGATCTTGAAGAATCTCCGGGTTTCTGGCTTGGATCTGCTTATTTGAAGTTTAATCAACACTCACCAAAGAAAATCTCCGCTTTGTAGGTTGGAAATTCTAGATCCGATGCTATTTTAAGCTTATTTGGCATAATCGATGTAGATCTTTAATTTTTGGTGGATTTTGATGCATGTGATTTGTGATCTTGCTGTTTGAATGTGTTTACATGTTGTTGAATCACTGATTTCTGGTTTAAAATTCGTGCATAATTGATTACATGATCATTTGGATGGTTGCACATTGGATTAATTATTATAAGTGCTTTTGAGTTGTTGTTTTTCTGCTTCTGGTACAATGTTAATCGATCGACCAGTTGCAGTACAAACTGGTTAACCGATTAACCAGTGCGAATTTTCCAAAATCTTTAATGGTTAATCGGTTAACCAATAGTGTTAACCGATTAACACTGAACCAGAATGCCACTTTTGGTTGTTTTCAAGCATGTTTTGGTTGCTTCTCACTCTGAATCTTCATGGATCAATATGATGCATTTGAGTGAGCTGTTTTGGATATGTGTTGTTGTTCTTGATTGTTTAATCTTGATTATTCAACATGCGTGGTTCGATTTCCATTTGAATGCATACTTTTATAGATGTTGTTCAAGTGATGATCATTTTCTTTGCTTGAGTTTGAAGAATTTCTTGGTTGAGATGTGCTTGTGGTGGCTGATGTCCCACACTTTTTTTCCTCCCACTCTTCTTTGATGATTGATGGTAATGGTTGTAGGAGCTCGCTTCTCCCATTTCATCTCATCCTTGCATCTTTTGTGCTTGCATTTCATGTTTGCATTTCATCTTTCATTTCTTTCATTTTTGTGATTGAATTACTTTGTGTTTTCTTGGTCTTTTGCCATGATCCCTTAGGATTCCTAGTCCCTCCGTTTAGGATGGGAGTAGGAGAAACATTAGGTGTTCAATTCAAGCATGATAACATTAGGGTAGATTTCCCCTTTCAATCCCACTTGGCGAGCAACCTTCCCCCACCTTCACCCATAGTTTTTCGAACTACGTTGACTCTGACTTTCCCATTGCACGAGGGAATACGTAGGCATAGAGCGGGGATGCTCTATCGAGTCTCTTTCCTTTTCTTTTGTCCCTGTGAGCCAGCCTTTGATAAATAAACACACCCTTTGATTAGACAACGAGCGTGGATTCCGTTGAGTACAACGGACGTGAGGGGTGCTAATACCTTCCCCTTGCGTAACCGACTCCCGAACCCAAGATTTGGTTGCGATGACCTGTCTTTTCCCTTTTTCGTAGGTTTTCTCTGATCGTTTCCTTTCCCTTTCTTTGAGATAAATAACGAACGGTGGTGACTCTTCTGTTTTTCTGCTAGGTGTTTTTCGCAGTTGCGACATCTGGCGATTCTGCTGGGGATGAGGTCTGGTTCCCTTTGCGAGTCAATCCTAGAGCTTGTATGTTGTTTGTCTTTGGGTGTTTATTTTTGTGCATTTATTTTGCTTTATGTACATTATCTGTTGTATATTATTGCATTTGCATTTTGTTATCATATTATGATGCTAATGTGTTATGGGGTGGGTTGTTCCATTGAGTGATAAGCCAAAACCCAGGCTTGAGTATACACACAGGATTAGTGTGGAGAGTAGCGGGAGCTTGTATGATGTTTGGACACGCAATAGCTCATGTGAAATTCACGTCCAGACGAGGTTTTTCTTGGGAGATACTCTATCATGCGCGTTTGGTGCAGTTGAGGGAGTATTGACTTAGAAGGACTAACGACTCTGGAGACTGTTCATTGGGAAGTCAGCTAAGTGAGGCCGCTTCGTTTGACTATGATGCCAAACCAGAAATGGTGAACGTATCATCGTTTCTCAAAAGTATGTGATGCTAATGACCTTCATTAGATGCCGTAACTTTCAAGACTAGAACCCACATGTGAGAAGGGATGGGTTTTGTAGGAAAACTTGACCTTCAACCAACCCGGTTTTCTCGTCAGTGTGGAATCTTGATCCTGCGTACTCCATTTTTCTATCACATCAGTGTTATGATTTCCTAGGATTTCTTATTAGAGTGGAGCTATGGTTGTATTCAGTCAACGACACAACAACAAGTTTGAGCATTGGATACCTTGATCCCATGTGTGCATCTGCATAATCATTCTGCACTTAACATTGCATGTCTGTGTATGTTATAGGTTCTCGTCTCTCCCTTAATTCTGGTATTGGTCTTCTGTATAGATGGAAGTTGGCAGAAAGAGGATTGTTGTATACAAGTTTCCAGCACCTGAGTTAGGACCTTTATTTGGTCTGATTTCCATGGCTGAGCCTGGCGTCCTTGAAACCTTTAGGGAAGATTATGGGAGAATTCTAAATCTTGTCCATAAGATCACGAGTTATGAGCATGGAGCTATTCATACCCTATTACAGTTCTATGTGTGAGGGAAAATCCTCATATACCATACATACTTGGGTTTCGATGATTTAAAAACGCACTCATGGAAGAATCGATTTTTCGGCTCTACCACCATAAGGCAAATGCATATCACACCTCTCATATCTCTCTTGTGTGCATGTCATGTCTATAAAACTTGCCATATTGAGTCCAATATATTTGGTAGATCATTGGTTATGTATAGAAGCATAGAATCCACAAAAATAAGCATTTCTGCAAAACTACAGGTTTTGAGTCGACCAGAGGTCGACGCATGGAAAAGTGTAAATTCCCACAGGTTGGTGCATGCTGACCTATGGTCGACGCATGCTATTAAGATTTTGAATTTGTCTAAAACTACAGGTTATGCGTCGACGCATAGTCCTGCTATGGTCGACTGTTCGCTTCGTTTTCTGCTTACGTTGAAGACTTTCCACATAGTTTGAAAAGTGGTTATGTCTGTTGGTTTTTGGGTTACTATAAATAGAAGTTTTGTTCATTTCTTCAACAACAATTGAAACATTGAGTCAATTGCAAATAAAAAAGAAAAGTGAAATAGGTTCCCTAGTTCTCATCATCTTCATCTTCAACATTTCATAACACAACAATTATATACAACAATTCTTGCTGTGTATTGTGGTTTGTTCAAGGTGATAACGTCTGAATTCGTCGATTGGGAATCCAGTTCAGGTTGAGTTTGTGGCAGGTTTTTCTTGAATAAAACCTTGAGGGTTTTGTCCTCTAAGATTCATCGAATTTGGGGGTTTTTGGTACAAATTGTCTCTACAACATTCAGCCGAGCGAAGGTGATTGAGGAACGGTGGGTTCCGTCAATCTAGTAGCGGCAATTGGTGAATTGCGTAGGAGAGATTCGGGTTCGATTTGTTTCTGTTTGAGATCAGACGGGCTGGGGTTTGCAGAACGCAAGGTTATTCAACAAAGGGGCTGTAATTGGAGGTCTATCCACAACAATCGAAGGACTTGATTCGACTCGAATCAAGGAACAAGGAGAGAAAGCATCATCAATAACCAGAGAGTTTGTTTGTATATTTTACTTGTCTATCCTTGTATAAACGTTTCAACTACAACATGTGATATCTATATTATATCGAGCTCAATTCTATTATTAAAATTGAGGGCAGACGTACCTCGAAGCGAGGACGGCAGAGGAACTGCCTCAACAAATCTCTGTCTCCTTTATTTTTCAGCACTTTCATTTTGGCTTGATAATTGAGTAATTTTAGTATAAGCAATTTTATCAAAGTTAGCATTGGTTTGAGTAAGTGCTTAACATTGTTTTTAACTCTAGGACAATAGTGTAGTGTACAAGGAAGCTAGAGTTACTTACTCAAGGAAAAACTCACTTGGAGTGCTACGCACACCAAGTGTTTGATAAATTGTCTACACCAAAATTCACTTGTATTGTTTACATATTTTGTTGGCATTGTGTAGCATTGGAACTAGTCTTACTAATTAGTGATATTAATCAATTAATAGTGTGACTAGTGTGGTGATTCTAATTGCTCATTATCATTTTTATATGGCTAGACGCATATCCGATCTTCTAATAACGGTTCGTTATAGACGGTATTTTTCCACGGCCGCTTTCGCAATTTTAAACAATTTTTTAAAACCAATTTTAAATGGTAGTGCCGACTAATTTTTTAATTGGGATCTATTCAACCCCCCCCCCCTTCTTGATCCATGCCATCGTCTAACAAGTGGTATCAGGAGCACCGATTCACTCCGTGCTTCAAATATAACTTTGATAGAAAATGGCTAACGAACCTAAAGGGGCTTATAATAGAGCTCCCGTTTTTAATAGAGAAAATTACAGTTATTGGAAGGACTATATGCGGGTGCACATTAATTCCATAGATAGAAAAGTGTGGAATGTTATTCTCAATGGTCCAATGGAAATAACTATGACCAATGCGAATAATAAGATTGTGCCTAAGCCTGAAGCACAATGGACTGATGATGATGAAAAGAAATACAACTATGATTGGAAAGCGAAAAATATTTTGATCTCCTCATTAGGAGTTGATGAATATTATCGGGTTTCTCATTGTCTTACGGCAAAATCTATGTGGGACTCATTGTAAGTCTCCCATGAGGGGACTAATGATGTTAAGCTAGCTAGAATCAACACACTAACACAAGAGTTTGATCTCTTTTACATGGAGCAAGGGGAAACCATTGCAGACATGCAAACTAGATTCACTCATCTCATCAATAGATCGTATTCACTAGGTAGGCCAGTGGCCAATGATGTTTCTACTAACAAAATTTTGAGATGTCTTAACAGGGAATGGTAGCCGAAGGTAACCGCCATCAAGGAAGCTAATGACCTCACAATTTTGGATCTGACAACATTGTTTGGAAAGCTGCAAGAGCACGAACAAGTGCTCCTAAGCCTAGAGCAACATGAAAAGAAAGAAAAGAAGGACAAAATAAAGATAGTTGAAAAGAAATCTATTGCTCTCAAGACTTCCTCCTCAAAGTCTTAATCTAAGGAGCATAGTGATTACATGTCGAGTGACGAAGAAAAAGATGACAGGAGTGAGGACATGGGGTTGTTCGTAAAGCGTTACAATTGCTACGTGAGAAAGAATGGCATCCAACACTCCAAGGAGAACCTTGTCAACTTTCGGAAACAATCTAGACACTCTAGAAATGATGACACCAAGGGGAATAAAACTAGAGGGTCATGTTATACCTGCGGGAAGACCGATCATTATAAACCGGATTGTCCCTTGAACAAAAAGGGCAAAGAAAAAGAATCAAATAGATCACATAAGAAGCAATCAAAGCCGAGGAGAGCATATATAGCTTGGGAAAGCGATAGCGATTCCTCCGAAGATGAAAGCTCAAGTGATGAAGATAAATCGATAAATACGTATCTTTCCGCTCACCAAAAGAACAAGAAAAAACAGGTACGACATGCTAAATATGAAAATTCCTCTAACATGTCTCATTTTGAATTACAAACTGTATTTAATACTTTGCATTATGAAGCTAAAGAAGCCTTTAAAAGGCTTGCCTCAAATAAACAAATTTTTGTTCACTTAGAACAAAAGATCCATGAGTTTGAAAGAAAACTCGAGGCACTTAAAGCTTCCATAGTGGAAAGTACTAAAGCAGTTTACGAGGATCTAAGAAGTAGAATAACTAACTTTGGGTGTGACACTTGTTACATTTGACAAAATGAAGTTAGAACCCTAAATGCCAAACTTAACAAGGCTCTTGAACCCAAATTTACTTTTGCTATCGATAAATCTGATTTTAAAAAAAAGTATGGTGAATCCATATCAAAAATACAAATATGTTATAAGGGATCAAGATAGCAAAGGAAATTCAAAAGTTAATTTTTCTTGTCTATATTGTTGCAAGAAAGGCCATTCCATTGCTAAGTGCCGCTTTAGGAGATTTTTGGTTCCTAAAGGCGTTTATCAATGGTTGCCCAAATGCGACCATTTTGTTACTCACGACTTAGGACCCAATAAGCTATTGGGTACCTCCTCTTGTTAATTTCTTTTTCATAGGTACATTGCCTTGAGACCACCAAAAGAAGATGGGTTCTTGATAGTGGCTACTCAAGACACATGACAGGAGACATATCTCTCTTCATCGACTTCGTGGCAAAGAAGAAGGGGTATGTAACCTATGGAGATAAAAATCGCGGTGCAATACTTGGTAAGGGTTGTGTAGGTAACCCTTCTTCCACTACTATATCTGATGTATTTCTTGTCGAGGGTCTTAAACATAACCTCATTAGCATTAGCCAATTATGTGGAAAAGGATACAATGTATCATTTTCAAAAGAATGTTGCAAAATTGTGCATAATGATGAAATGAAGAGTATGTTTAATGGCCTAAGAGTAAACAATGTCTATATGCTAGACTTGAATGAAGTATCGTTAACAAGTGACAAATGTCTCATGACAATGAGTGAAGACTCATGGTTATGGCATAGATGTTTAGCACATGTTAACTTTGACTTGCTTAACAATGTAGTATCCAAAGATCTAGTCCTAGGTCTCCCCAAAATAAAGTTTACCAATGATCACCTTTGTGATGCTTGTCAAAAGGGAAAGCAAACGAAGATCTCTTTTAAATCCAAAAATATCGTTTCAACTACGAGACCTCTCGAGCTTCTCCATATTGACTTATTTAGGCCATCTAGAATTAAAAGCCTGGGTGGAAACTATTACGGTTTCGTAATAGTGGATGACTTCTCTAGATTCTGTTGGACTATCTTTTTGGCTAGCAAGAGCGATACATTCGCCGCCTTTGAAAAATTTGCTAAGCTTTCCCAAAATAAATTGAACACAAACATTGTCTCAATTAGAAGTGGCCATGGAGGTGAGTTTGAAAACTATTTGTTTGAAGAATATTGCGGTAAACACGGAATTGATCACAACTTCTCCGCTCCACGTACTCCTCAACAAAATAGGGTTGTGCAGCGCAAAGATCGTATTTTAGAAGAATTGGGAAGAACAATGATCAATGAAAGTGAATTACCTAAATATTTTTGGGTCGACGCCGTAAGTACGACATGTTATGTTTTAAATAGGGTGTTTATCCGCCACATCTTAAACAAAACACCGTATGAACTTTTGAAAGGGGGCAAGCCAAATGTATCTCACCTACATGTTTTCGGTTGAAAATGTTTTATTTTGAATAATGGAAAGGAAAACTTAGGCAAGTTTGATTCTGAGGATGACGAAGGTATCTTCCTCGGATACTCTCAGTCAAGTAAAGCTTATAGAATTTATAATAAGAGATTACTTACTGTTGAGGAGTTTGTACACGTAACTTTTGATGAATCTTATCCGAGAGACGTCGGAAAAGGTAATGTTGTTCATGGTGTATGTATATCTATGGAATACATACTCAAAGATGTCGAGCCGGGAATTGATCAACCAGACCAAGCCAAAATTGAGGAGGAGAAAGATGACCGCCATGAGGAAACCGAGGAAGTTCATCCGCCTACATAAGATGATCTCCCTCCAGCTTGGAAGTCTTCCAAAGATCATCCAATCGACAACATCCTCGGTGATATCTCAAAAGGAGTTACAACTCGGTCTAAGATAAGTAATTTCTGTTATCACTTCGCTTTCGTTTCACGAATGGAACCTAAAAACCCTAAAGATGCCTTACTCGATGAGCACTGGTTTTTATCTATGCAAGAGGAACTTATTCAGTTCAAGAGAAATGAGGTTTGGGACCTTGTCTCTCCTCCGCGAGGTTATCGAGTAATCGGCACCCGATGGGTGTTTAGGAACAAGTTGGACGAAAACAGGGTAATAACCCGAAATAAGGCACGTTTAGTTGCGCAAGGGTATAACCAAGAGGAAGGCATCGACTATGAGGAGACTTATGTGCCGGTTTCCCGACTCGAGGCTATACACCTTTTACTTGCCTTTGCTTGTGCGAAAAACTTTAAGCTATTTCAAATGGATGTGAAAAGTGCATTCCTTAACGATTATATTAATGAAGAAGTTTATGTTGCACAACCTCCGGGGTTTAAGTCTCATGAATATCCCGATCATGTTTACAAGTTAAAAAGAGCCTTATATGAACTTAAACAAGCTCCTAGGGCTTGGTATGAGCGACTAAGCAAATTTTTACTTGATCAAGGGTATTCAAGAGGCAAGGTCGACACAACCCTCTTCATTAAGAGTCAAGGAAAACACTTAATCTTGGTGTAAATTTATGTTGAGGATATTATATTTGGGTCAACTAACATGAATTTCGTGAGAGAGTTTTCTAACCTAATGCAGGAGGAGTTCGAGATGAGTATGATGGGAGAACTCACATACTTTCTCGGATTACAAATTAAACAGCTTGAGGAAGGAACATTCATGAGTCAAACGAAGTATTATTTAGAACTTCTCAAGAGATTTGACATGGCAAACTCCAAATCCATTGACACACCTATGCCGACATGTGCAAACTTGAATAAAGATGAAAGTGGTAAGGACGTAGCGTTAAAGAGATATCGAGGTATGATTGGCTCACTTCTTTATCTTACCGCCTCTAGACCCGATATTATGTTCAGTGTGTGCATGTGTGCTCGATATCAATCGGCTCCTAAGGAATCCCATTTAAAAGCTGTTAAGTGCATACTTCGATACCTATCGGGTAATCCGAATTATGGGCTATGGTATTCCAAAGGAAATGATTGTTTGTTGGTAGGCCTCTCCGATTCCGATTTTGCCGGATGCAAATCAGATAGGAAAAGTACTAGTGGTACTTGTCACCTATTTTCAAATTCTTTGGTTAGTTGGCATAGCAAGAAACAAGTTTATGTTGCCTTGTCAACCACTGAAGCGGAATACGTTGCCGTCGGTAGTTGTTGCGCTCATGTCTTGTGGCTTAAGCAACAATTGTTGGATTTTGACCTCAAACTTGAACGAATTCCTATTTTTTGTGACAATACAAGTGCCATTAATCTCACCAAAAATCTTGTGTTGCATTCACGCACCAAGCATATTGAAATTCGACACCATTTTGTTAGGGATCATGTGGAGAAAGGCGATGTTGTTTTTGAACACGTTGACACTACAAATCAACTAGCAGATATTTTTACAAAACCGCTAGCTACTGAACCTTTCTTTCATATCCGACGAGAACTCGGCATTCTCGATATTTTGGACCGTGTTTCATAATATTTCTTGTACATCTTTTATTCATTTATGATTATATTATCGTACATCTAACAAATCAAAGTTGTTGTAAGTACACCTGTATAATTCATCTAGCTACCTTTGGCATGAAGGTGATGTTGTTCCTTAACTCTCACTCTACCTCTCTCTAATTTCTCATGTTTACAAGTTGTATCATACTATGTGTTAAAATTGTCAATATGACCTATTATATGTATCATGTCTGTTTGATTGCTTGATAGTTAGTGTGGCTATGTATTTATGTATCATTTGTTGCTTATATGTTTAAAAACATGAAAATGTGCAAATTTTGTCTGCATGAGTTGACTGCAACAGGGTACGTTCGACGCACACAAGTAAACTTTTGAATTTCTCAATTTTCACACAGTATGCGTCGACGCATCGCGCGAAAATTCTGAAATTTATTTTTCAAAAAAGTTCAATATTCTCATGATTCAAAATCTTCATTACTCATTAATTGTGCACTACTTCATATGCATTGTTACTTGAATCTACCTCATGTCTAGAACCTAGTCCTCTTCCTCTTCCCAAAACCCTAATTAGCATCTATAAAAAAAATGGGGGAAAATCTCTCGTTCTCTCCATTCATTCCAAATCCTCTAAAAACTCTTGCATATTACCATAAACTAGCCTCCAATATCATCTTCTCCAAATCATTATCCATGGCCCCTAGAAGAATAACAAGTAAAAGAACCTCAAGAGCATCATCATCCGCCTCCATTCCGGTTACAGTTGTGTCGCTAGTTCCACCACCATTCACCGCGAGTTTCAACATGAACTTCAGTAAAAGGGATGTAGTCAAGAAACACGTATATTATTGGCTCTCGGCAGAGTGCATGAATCTTGCTTATATAATCTCTCTTCTGGATTTTCAAGGAATCAACAATTTCTTGGAATGTAATGTGAAGTATATTGAAGATCTTGTACGTATCTCCTACACTTGCATTCACAAAAAATTTCGGGGCTCTCAATTCCACTCTCAGATCGGTTCAACAAAGGTTAGTCTTTCACCTGCTTTTTGGAGAAAGTATTTCAATTTGGATCTTGATGAGGACAAACCTCTTTATGAAGTAACTGATACACATACAATGGATGGCTATGATTTTAAGACTGCTTTAAACTCTGTGTTGAAAAGGCCATATACGCCTCATGTTGTGGCTAGTGACGCTTTTCCAAGAACAGTCACCACCGACAAGTTGAAAATAGGAGATAGAATTCTACAGTGGATAGTGGCGCGCATTCTGTGACCTAAGAAAGGAGGATTTTCTCGTGTGGAGCAAGCGGAAGTTCATTTAATGTATCTTTTGCAAAATAGAATCAAGATTAACTGGCCCTACTATGTTGCTAGTAGGATGTATTCTCTAAGAGATTTCGATCGGGGTACCGCTCTCGCGTATGGCTCATTCATCCAAGAGATCCTTACAAGTGCTAAGGTTGTATTTCCAGATTTTTCGTACACATCAATCACTTCAGATCAAGAGTTTTGTCAGAAAACTCTTCCAATTATAGGTTACTTCTGGTCACAAGATCAAATGCGGTACAAATTCTTTGGCAAAGCAACTGCTCGTCGAGATGAAGTCGAATCCGATGAAAGTGAGGAGGAAAATGACGAAGATGTAGATGAAGAAGAAGAGTAAGACGAAGACGAAGCACAAGAGGAACAAGATACTCGTCAACAAATGGAAACTGATGAAGATTGGGTTCAAAATACACTGTCAACAGAAGATGAAAATGATCAAGGTTGGGGTCAGTGGCAACACACCGGGTGGACGACAATGGGTAAATTCTATCAGCCTCCACAATGGAGTTATGAAGCGCCTCCATCTCCCCCGCAGCCACAATCTTCAAAGATTATCGACATAATGAGGGCTATGCAACTTGAGCAACGCACTTTTATGGATGCTCAGGACGAGCGGTTCGCTCAAATACAAAGCCAACTCGAGACTCAAAATGAAAGGTTCAATACTTTTTCAACGGATCTTAATACACGGTTCGATGCTCTAGCTGCATCAACTGTACGCCAGGAGCAGGCCATCTCCCACAACATCAAATACCTAAATAGTGTTTTTGAGCAGTTTACCGATTTGGCAGATCCATACTGCAACCCACACTTCTATGGAAGGGGACGAGGATATTAAAGCATGCTTGCATTTCATCATTTATATTGTTTTGTTTTGTTGCATTGTATTCCTTAGTTTCTACTTGTGACAATGATTTGCACTTTAATTGTCTTATGTCATTTTGAGCCTTTATTGTACTTTGTTGTATTTATATATGGTTTGATTATCCTTTCATATCTTGCTCATTGACAGTATCATGTGTGGATATTTGTTGATGTTGGTTATTACCTGTTGAGAATCTCTTTGATTTGAACATCTATTTCTTAACCTATGTCTCTTTCTTTTTGATGTTGTCAAAGGGGGAGAAGAGTGTGCCAAGCCAAGCCAAGACATCAGTTAGATACTTTGAAGAATTTTAGAATTGCAAAAGGAAGACTTTGTGAATTGGGGAATAAGCAAGGGGGAGGTTACTAATATTTCACATTGCACAAGTTGGTTTCGCACGTTTTGCCATCATCAAAAAGGGGGAGTATGTGAGGGAAAATCCTTATATACCATACATACTTGGGTTTCGATGATGTCAAAACGCAATCATGGAAGAATCGGTTTTTCGGCTCTACCACCACAAGGCAAATGCATATCACACCTCTCATATATCTCTTTTGTGCATGTCATGTCTATCAAACTTTCCATATTGAGTCCAATATATTTGGTAGATCATTGGTTATGTCTAGAAGCATAGAATCCACAAAACTAAGCATTTCTGCAAAACAACAGGTTTTGAGTCGACCAGAGGTCGACGCATGGTAGGCACATGGAAAAGTGTAAATTCCCACGGGTCGACGCACGCTGACCTATGGTCGACACATGCTGTTAAGATTTTGAATTTGTCTAAAACTGTAGGCTATGCGTCGATGCATAGTCCTGCTATGGTCGACCGTTCGCTTCGTTTTCTCCATACGTTGAAGACTTTCCACTTAGTTTGAAAACTGGTTATGTCTGTTGGTTTTTGGGTTACTATAAATAAAAGTTTCGTGCATATCTTCAACAACAATTGAAACATTGAGTCAATTGCACATAAGCAAGAAAAGTGAAATAGGTTCCCTAGTTCTCATCATCTCCATCTTCAACATTTCATAACACAACAATTCTTGCTGTGCATTGTGGTTTGTTCAAGGTGATAACGTCTGAATCCATTGATTGGGAATCTGGTTCGGGTTGTGTTTGTGGCAGGTTTTTCTTGAATAAAACCTTGAGGGTTTTGTCCTCCAAGATTCATCAAATTTGGGGGTTTTTGGTACGAATCGTCTCTACAACATTCAGCTGAGCGAAGGCGATTGAGGAACGGTGGGTTCCGTTAATCTAGTAGCGACAATCGGTGAATTGCGTAGGAGAGATTCGGGTTCGATTTGTTTGTGTTTGAGATCAACCGGGCTGGGGTTTGAAGAACGCAAGGTTATTCAACAAAGGGGCTGTAATCGGAGGTCTACCCACAATAATCGAAGGACTTGATTCGACTCAAATCAAGGAACAAGGAGAGAAAGCATCACCAATAACCAAAGAGTTTGTTTGTATATTTTTCTTGTCTATCCTTGTATAAACGTTTCAACTACAACAGGTGATATCTATATTATATCAAGCTCAATTCTATTATTAGAATTTAGGGCATACGTACCCCGAAGCGAGGACGGCACGGGAACTGCCTCAACAAATCTTTGTCTCCTTTATTTTTCAGCACTTTCATTTTTGCTTGATAATTGAGTAATTTTAGTATAAGCAATTTTATCAAAGTTAGCATTGGTTTGAGTAAGTGCTTAACACTGTTTTTAACTCTAGCACAATAGTGTATTGTACAAGGAAGCTAGAGTTACTTACTCAAGGAAAAACTCACTTGGAGTGCTACGCACGCCAAGTGTTTGATAAATTGTCTACACCAAAATTCACTTGTATTGTTTACATATTTTGTTTGCATTGTGTAGCATTGGAACTAGTCTTACTAATTAGTGATATTAATCAATTGATAGTGTGACTAGTGTGGTGATTCTAATTGCTCATTATCATCTCTATAAGGCTAGACGCATATCCGGTCTTCTAATAACGGTTCGTTATAGACGATATTTTTCCATGGCCGCTTCCGCAATTTTAAACAATTTTTTAAAACCAATTTTAATTGGTAGCGCCGACTGATTTTTTAATTTGGATCTATTCAACCCCCTTCTAGATCCGTGCCATCGTCTAACACTATGATCCACCACTTTGATGTTTCACGTTCCCAGACTATGTGTTGGTTCCGACCTTGGAGGAATTCGCTTTCACCTTAGGTGTTCCGATTCAAGATAAGGTACTATTCTTCAGTACCGAAGAAGAACCCGATCTCGAGAAGTTATCCGCCACTCTTTATTTTAGCGCCTCTGAGTTGGTAGACTATGTTGTCAGCAGAAACGATTTTCCGGCTTTACTTTATTTTTCTTAGTGGATAAAGCTCAAAAGTATGCTGAAGAGGGTTGTTGGGTGGTTTTCAGTGCTATCTTGGCTCTGTGTGTCTATGGCATTGTGTTGTTCCCTAATGTACCGGACTTTGTGGATTTTGATGCTTTTCATATCTTCACTTCCGGGAATCCCGTAGCTACTCTCCTAGGATATTTGTATCATTCAGTACATTACAAGAATGAGAAGAGAAGAGGAAATATGGTTTCTTATTGTACGCCGCTTTTGCACAAGTGGTTCGTTGATCATCTTCCTCGCTCTAGAACTTTTGTGGATGTAGCGAACTCATCCGAATGGTCAAAGAGGCTTATGGGTTTAACAGAAAAGGATATCTTCTGGTTCAACCGAAACCTGCTTGGTCGTGAACTCATCTTTAGCTGTGGTAGCTTACCTAATGTGCCTTTGATGGCGAGGAAAGGCGACATCAACTATAATCCTTCTCTTGTTGTCAGACAGTTTGGTTATACTTTGAGAGGACCTCCGAAAGAAAAAGAAGTGCAGGAATCTCTAAACTTCACCGGTGTAGTTGATCCTTGTATTTCGGCCAGATTCATGGACGCATGGGGTAAAATTCACAAGAAGGGAAAGCTTTCTTTGGGCAAAGGCGATTGTAGAGCTTGTGACCCCTACTTTGAGTGGATTCAGAAGAGAACTGAAAAGGTACTATTGCCGTTTCCTGTGGAGGAGCTATTGTATCCCCTAGCCATTGAGCCACCTACAACGATCGACATCCTTAGGTATAATGAGCTTTGAGTAGAGAAGTAAAAGCCGCGCGAAGAGAATGAAGAGTTAAAGTAGGAGATCAGTCAGCTGAAGCATGACAAAGGTGAAGCTGTTTATTTGGCTAAGAAGAAGTCTGGATTTTTGACCAAGTTGGAGAAGGAGCTAGCTGAGCAGATCAAGGTACGGGAGCAGATCGGTCATGATCTAGAAAGCACCTACATCATTTTGAAGCACAAGAAGGAGGATTTAGACAGAGCATATTTGAAGATATCCAAATTCAATGAGCAATTGAATGCTACTTTGACCGCCAACAAGAATAGGGAGGACCAGCTTCGTACGCAGGTCGATAAGATGAAAGTGCAACTCAAGGTCAAGGGGAAAGAAGTATTGGTGGAATCGTTCCGTAAATGCACGATTGAGCAGAAATACTAGGGGACTTTATCAGCACTTGAAGAGCTTAAGATACATGCAGGTGTGAAGAAACCCAGGCTTGAAGATGCCTTCGGCGAAGATGCTTGGGAGGATCATTGTCATTATCTCCAGGATGTGGTACGCAGAAGGGACGTCCTCATCAGAGAGTTGGTTGTCAGACCAGACCATTCAGATACGAAGATGATGCTTAGGAAGGCTCAGGCCTGGGGCAAAGAACATGACTACTAGGGAGGTTTATCTTTTGTAGTTTCCTTGTTTTTGTATCTTGATCATCACCAGATATGTTAGATAAGATCAATATCTCTTTATATGAGGATATTTCTCATTTGGTTGTTGTATTGTCTCAGCTTTACTTGATATATAAGAAGATTATCATGGTGTTCTTATCCATCTATGTCGTTCTTGTTTATTGAAACTAGAATCAAGGGGGAGATCTCCCTGTAACCATATAGACATGTTGGCATTTTGCATTTTTGCATTTTCATTTACATCGCAGGTGTTCTCAGTGGCCTTCTGTTCCTAACTCAGCTTGGTTTTCTTCAGTAACAGGATTGAGGAGTTTAGTTTCCACAGATATTCAACTTGAGGGAATCAGCGAAACGTAATGGATCAGGTTCAAGCTGAATTACAGGAAGTTAGAGCTCGCATGTCCATGTTCATGGAGCTGATGCAGAATGTTGCTAATGGGCAGGAACAATTAAGAACTATGGTCCAACCGTTGATAACACGAGTTGACAAAGAGGACGTTTTGCACGGAGGAGCTGGTGTCATTCCTCCACCAATCGGTGGATCTGTTCCATAGCGTATTCTTACTGTTGTCGTACCTCCGGGCGGAGGTGTTGTGAATGAAAATGGTAATGTTGCTGGTGGAAGTGTGTGCACTGTGCACGGGGCTGCTGGCCCTCATTGGGAAGATCACCAGGATGATGTCTTTTCCATGAGAGATATGGAGGGTGGTTTACCAACTGAAGCTGACAGAAGGTTTAAACTAATCGAGGAGAAAATGAAGTCTTATGAGAATCAGAACTCTCTGGGTCTCGATATGTCAGATCTTGGTCTAGTTCCTGGGGTCAGGATTCCTCCAAATTTTAAGGTACCCAATTTCGAAAAAGATAAAGGGATGACCTGTCCGAGAGTGCACATTCGGGCATATTTCAGGAAAATGTCTACTTACTCCGATGATGAAAAGTTGCTAATGCATTTTTTACAAGACTGTCTGGTAGAAGCGCCTTTGGAATGGTATATGGGACTTGAGAGAACTCATATCTGCAGATGGAGAGAATTATCTGAGGCTTTCGTGCGTCACTATCAGTATAATAGTGATTTGGCACCGAACAGGGTACAATTGTAGAATTTGTCGCAGAAGAGTACTGAGAGTTTCAAGGAATACGCCCAGAAATGGCGAGATCTAGCTGCTAGAATGCAACCTCCTATGGTGGAAAGAGAGCTGATTGACATGTTCATGGCCTCACTGCCTGGTGTGTAATTTGAGAAGTTGTAGGATGCATGTCTGCAGGGTTTTCTGATCTGGTGATGGTCGATGAGAGGGTCGAAAATGGGATTAAGTTTGGAAAGATCCCAAATGGTGGTGGATCCTCTTCGGGAGGGACAAAGAAACCATATTCAACATGTAACACCCTTCTAAACCCCATGGAAAATATACGAATAATCAGAGTAAATTTTCATGCATTCACAAAAGGGCGTCACACATAACTTTCAAAACATCAAAATCACCTGTCATGCTCATTAACACTTATAATAAATAATCATGCTTCTCACAATTTCACTTTGCGTGTAGCAGCAGATTCAATTTATATCATAATTCTTTTAATAGAATAACCATGCTCATCATATAATTCAACATTTCTTAGGCACCAAGGCCAACGTCATAATATTCCAATGAATATAAAAACAAAACTTAGAATACATAATGTATCTCTAAAATATAAACCAAACAATCCCCGTGTTACATGACTAAAGCACGGCTCGACCCAATATAACTAAATTACTAAATGGCTACACCAACAACGACCACGCAACTACGAGCAGCTCTATTCTCGATACCTGCACGATGTCAGATAGGACATCATTCCAGCAGAAGTGTGAGAAATATTATCATAATAATCAATGCATACAATTATATATATCCACAATCTTAGAATACACATAATCAACATTCTCACCACAAGTCATCCATATACGTCACAATGTATATACAATATATATGGATAATCACCAAACACATTCATCATAATTCACTCATGTACATCGCCATATACGCATATATATATATATATATATATATATATATATATATATATATATATATATATATATATATATATATATATATATATATATATATATATATATATATATATATATATATATATATATATATATATATATATATATATATATATATATATATATATATATATAAACCAAGAATAACATCATGCACACTTCCACAATTTCAATCAATCCACATAACATACACATTATGTTTAATTCACTACAATTCATATAAACATATACAATCATGTTTATTCATCAATTCATCAGTCAATATCGTTCACACTTACACATTTTTCACCCAATTCATCAATACACATCACAATATATGTATAAGGAAATATGGATAATCACGAAGCATATTTATCATGCATACACCCACAGTTCACATCATTCCACATAAACATTTACATTTATGTCTATTCATCCAATTACAACTCTCATTCAACAATTCATACACATGCATACTTCCATATAGCAATGATATATGCCATGTGACTCAATGCAACTTAATGCCATGTGGTACCAACACTTGTTATCATTTTTCTGTTTTTACATTTAAACCGGGTCCATCCTCTAGACCGATAACAACAAAAGCCCGTTCTCTAAGCTTTCAAACCCACTTTTCTAGGTTTGGGACAAGTCACTAGTCTCCACGAAACTAGCAAGCATTGCCTCTTGACCAAATGATGCGTATGCAATCAACAACGAAATGCACTTAAGACCGTTCTCGCATCTTAATCTCATGCGTTCTAAAATAATTCATCACATAAGAATTATAACATGATTGCACACTCACACATCATATCAAAGTATGCATACTTTCAACATCATCACATTTATCAAGCAATGCACACATATTCACAATATGTTCTCATGCATTATTCACAATATTGCATACAATCAAAATGCATTCAGAATTCAATACCACCACAACATTTTTCAAGCAATGCACACATATTCACAATATGCTCTCATGCATTATTCACAATATCATACCGAACGACAACGAACCTCATCATAAATCATCATGCATTTTTAATCAATTTAAACAATGCATATATTTGTCAAAAGACCACATTTATCAAGCAATACACACATATTCACAATATGTTCTCATGCATTCTTCACATACAATCGCATAGAAATCATTATGCATTCACATCATCATGCCAAACGGCAACCGAACACTCTAATTATTTAAGTCTCACCTACTTAAAATAATTAATCTTGATTAATCGGTAAAATCGGCTAAAAGTCCGCTAAAAATAATATTTCTTTTCACCAAGTTAAAGAACATATTATTAGCTTCAGTTTGATATAAAGAACGACAAAATCCGATAAACGGTGAAGAAGTTATGAATTTTCAAAGTTTTGAAAAATAATATTTTTTTACACTTACAGTGTTAACCGGTTAACACACCCAGATTTTCAAAATCCTGGCGCATTAACACTTCGTTAATCGGTTAACAAATATTGTTTACCGGTTAACCGCTCAAAAACTTAGTTTTTAGGCCATTTTTATATACCGTTAATCGGTTAACCCAAAGTGTTAACCGGTTAACACCTGAAATGTTGGAAAAACAAGGCTACGGGTTTTTTTTCCCAAAACCTCCAAAAACCCGACCGATTTAATTATTTTCTCCCGATTCAATACCTTCTCTTCATTACCAATTATATAGTAACAATTTAGGATTATAAAACTCAAATTTTACGACTTCCAATTTTCATCCAAAATCTTAACCTCCAATTGTCCAAAAATGTCAAAACTCACAAATTCAACCAAATTCAATCAAACGAAATCCAATAATCACGGCTAAATATTACCCGACTAAACTACGCAATTTATTTCGAGTTTCATCCGCAAAAACATCGTTTTCTATCGATTAAACTCATTTCTGCCCTAAAATGGAAAATGAGCAAAAACTCTCCAACAATCTAAACCAATTCAACAAACACATACATAATCATACACATTGATAGACTAATAAGATTTCACACCCTTACCTTGATTAATCGAAAGCTAGAAGTCATTCTGATGATTCCAAACTTTTCCTCTATTTTCTCCTCTTCTCTCTTCTTCCTTCTTTCTTTCTTCTCTTTTCCTTTCTCTCTATTTCTATCCTTTTCTTTCCACTTTCTCTTATATATCCTTCTCTTTTATTTCTCCTCAATATATCTCATCTTATCATTAATTAGAGAAGATCTAGTAAATTCACCTTATTCTACCAAATAGAATAAATCAGTTAAATCCATTAACTCATATAAATTAAATAGATCCAATAAATCATTAAATCAATTAATTAGTACAAATAATCAATTATTGAAAATTAGGCTGTTACAACCCTCCTCCACTTTGGGAATTTTCGTCCTCGAAAATGTTACCTGATTCAAACAACTCTGGATACGACTCTCGCATCCCAATCTCCCAAATCCATCTTTCTCCCAAACTACCTCCACCAAAGGAATCCCTTTACTTCGAGGTTGCTTCTCGTTCATCAACCTGAACCAGCAATGCTTAAACAGTCAAATCTTCCCTCACTCGTACACCATCCATCTAAATCAATGTACCTCCTCAGCTTAGACATATGAACATATCATGCAATTCCCACAAGTGACAGCGGTAAAACAGTCTAACATGCTATTTTCCCCACGCTTCTGCTGCACGACACTGATACAGATCAACAAAACACAGTGTGTGCTTCCGAGACCTCAAGCTCGACCAACACCAGTTAGTATCGTAACTCTCAAAACACGTCTTTCTTGGATCCTTTTGATCTTTTCAATCGTCTCTTGCACAATCTCAGGTCCGAGTACAACACTCTCGCTGGACACACATCAACACAAAGAAGTCCTACACCTCCTACCCTACAAAGCCTCATACGATGTTATTCCGATACTAGAATGATAGCGATTATTGTATGTAACCTCAATTAGCGACAATTAACTACCCCCTGATACATCTTGATCCAACACACAAGTTCTCAACAAATCTTCTATATACTGGATAGTTCTCTCTGTCTATCCATCCGTCCATGGATGATAGGTAGAGTTCAACTTCAATCATGGTACTCAAGGCGTCTGAAATCTCTCCCAAAAATCTCGATGAAACTTAGATTCCCATCTGATGCAATATTCTCATACTACTTCGCAACTTCGTTACTATACCTTTTAGCTAGCTTCAGCATAGAATGATTCATCCTCATTGGTAAGAAATGAGTTAATCTTGTCAATCCATTCATAACCACCCAAGTCGAATCATATCTCTTCAAATTCTTCGGAAAACCCATCACAAAATCCATGGGAATACTATCTCATACCATTCAAAAATATTCAACAGTTGTATCAGGCCCAACAGTCTCTGATGTTCAGACTTCGACTTTCAATAAGTCTAATCAGCATATACAACCTCAACCACTTCTCTCTCCATTTATGGTCACCAAAACAATTTCTCAAATTCGGTCACATCCTCACAGTACCTGGATGGATACTCAATCTATCTCAATATCCTTCTTCTAGAGTACTCTTATCCAAATCACACTATTTGGAACACACCCATCATCATGACATCTCATAGTACCATTCCCATCAATCTGAAAATCAGCTCTTCAACTGTAATTCATTAAATTCAATCACTCTATTAACTCAAATTAGAATTCCGACCTCATCGAATCTCATCGAGAATACCAATAGTCGGCCTCAACATACAAAGCTCAAATCCATAAGAAGTCTCCTCATAGATCAACTCATCCCGGATTTTCTTAATCAGTTCTAACTTCATTACCATCATCATCGGTATATGCAGAAATTTCCAATTTGATACCTAAGCTACCACGTTGTCTCACCCGAATGGTAATTCGACCAAAACCAAACTCCTTCAGAAGTCCCAATTATTTCCTCTGCATCATATTCAACTCTTTCAAATCAACAAATACCTTAATTTCGTAAGATCACCAACCATCTCAAATCTCAACTAAACAATCGAGGCCTCCGAACTCCAGCATAAACACACAACATCAACCAACCCTAAATCACTTGTCAGGTAAGTCCCCTTATGTAATTTAAGTTGCCTTAAAGCATAACCAAAACTCGCTGAAGTTGCACTTAACATACCTCCCAAGCATATCAAAAAGCATCACAAAACACAACAAATAGTCTTGTCGGATTTGGTAAAGCCAACACAGGCTGTTGACAGCTCTCTCCAAAACTCTTTGAACTTTCTTCACAGCGGCATATCACTGCTTCTTCTCCAACACTGATAACTTAAGTCCCCGATGTTCAACATGATCCTCTGTACTCTTCAAATATATCCAACCATCATCGGTTACACAACCATTGACTCACTCAATTTGTGAGTTATGGCGGAAACACGAATCACACTTTCCGCACTCACGACAACATCCAAACGTATCCCATCAATAAATAACTTAATTCCATGTCACTACTTCACCATCATATAGAGCATTGTAATTGCTTCCAACACTTCTAATCTGGCGTCATTCCGAGTTACGGTTCTCCCGTTATGACAACAATACGAAAACAACATCTTCACACTTAGAAGGCCATTCAACACATCTCCAACTCTTAAAATGTCTAAAGGTCTAATTATACCAATATTGTATTCCACCTCTTACTTTAATAATCACCAGAAGTCACCATCCATCCTTTACATACTCGACCTCACAATCTGTTGTCGTAGCACACACACCAGACACAAGTCTCATAACTACTCAATTAATTTAATTCCTTGGCCATCTAAATAGACATATAATATGGAGCTCTCAATACCGGATTAGTTTCCGTAACTAAGTCAATCACAACTCCACTTCATGTCCTGGCTGTGTATCACCATGTTGTCAGGATAACTTCCAGACAACCATATTTAATCGGCGAACCGCCAACTTTCCACTTTCATTAACACTCAAAATTCCCATCAAAACTAAACATCTCAACACTGTCTTGTGCCGACTCATCAAAACAATTCTTAAGCACTGGAATTAGGTCCAAACAATTCACTGCTCACGCCATCTAAGCTCACAAGACACGTTTATCCCATCCAGCACAATCCCAACTACTATCAACAAGAGATTAAGGGTGATCAGTTCCACAATTTATTAATAGACAGTCTACAATCATAATGGGGGCATAAACCATCTTTACCAAAGTATAAGAGCGTTTAACCACACACTAAGCTACAACTCCACGCTTGCAGCATCCTGCTCAAGCACCAGCTTCTCCCCCACTTGGATCATTCCCACTTCTGCAGACAAAGGTTAGGCAACAAACACGTATCGACGGTGTTTTGACACACATGTCACATATAAGAGAACAAACAACATTAGACAACTTTGCCGGATGGACCGACCTGTTTTGATACCATTAATGTACCCTTCTAAATCCCATGGAAAATATACGAATAATCAGAGTAAATTTTCATGTATTCACAAAAGGGCGTCACACATAACTTTCGAAACATCAAAATCACCTGTCATGCTCATTAACACTTATAATAAATAATCATGCTTCTCAGAATTTCACTTTGCATGTAGCAGCAGATTCAATTTATATCATAACTCTCTTAACATAATAACCATGCTCATCATATAATTCAACATTTCTTAGGCACCAAGGCCAACGTCATAATATTCCAATGAATATAAAAACATAACATAGAATACATAATGTATCTTTAAAATATAAACCAAACGATCCCCGTGTTACATGACTAGAGCACGACTCGACCCAATATAACTAAATTACTAAATGGCTACACCAACAACGACCACGCAACTACGAGCAGCTCTATTCTCGATACCTGCATGATGTCAGATAGGACATCATTCCAGCAGAAGGGTGAGAAGTATTATCAAAATAATCAACGCATATAATTATATATATCCACAATCTTAGAATACACATAATCAACATTCTCACCACAAGTCATCCATATACGTCACAATGTATATACAATATATATGGATAATCACCAAACACATTCATCATAATTCACTCATGTACATATATATATATATATATATATATATATATATATATATATATATATATATATATATATATATATATATATATATATATATATATATATATATATATATATATATATATATATATATATATATATATATATAAACCAAGCATAACATCATGCAAACTTCCACAATTTCAATCAATCCACATAACATACACATTATGTTTAATTCACTACAGTTCATATAAACATATACATTCATATTTATTCATCAATTCATCAGTCAATATCGTTCACAATTACGCATTTTTCACCCAATTCATCAATACACATCACAATATATGTATAAGCAAATATGGATAATCACCAAGAATATTTATCATGCATACACCCACAGTTCACATCATTCCACATAAACATTTACAATTATGTCTACTCATCCAATTACAACTCTCATTCAACAATTCATACACATGCATACTTCCATATAACAATGATATATTCCATGTGACTCAATGCAACTCAATGCCATGTGGTACCAACACTTGTTATCATTTTTCGGTTTTTACATTTAAACCAGGTCCGTCCTCTAGACCGATAACAACAAAAGCCCATCCTCTAAGCTTTCAAACCCACTCTTCTAGGTTTGGGACAAGTCACTAGTCTCCACGAAACTAGCAAGCATTGCCTCTTGACCAAATGATGCGTATGCAATCAACATCCAAATGCACTTAAGACCATTCTCACATCTTAATCTCATGCATTCTCAAATAATTCATCACATAAGAATTATAACATGATTGCACACTCACACATCATATCAAAGTATTCATACTTTCAACATCATCACATTTATCAAGCAATGCACACATATTCACAATATGTTCTCATGCATTATTCATAATACTGCATACAATAAATATGCATTCACAATTCAATACCACTACCACATTTTTCAAGCAATGCACAAATATTCACAATATGTTCTCATGCATTATTCACAATATCGTACCAAACGGCAACGAACCTCATCATAAATCATCATGCATTTTTAATCAATTTAAACAATGCATATATTTGTCAAAAGACCACATTTATCAAGCAATGCACACATATTCACAATATGTTCTCATGCATTCTTCACATACAATCGCATAGAAATCATTATGCATTCACATCATCATGCCAAACGGCAACCGAACACTCTAATTATTTAAGCCTCACTTACTTAAAATAATTAATCTTGATTAATCGGTAAAATCGGATAAGAGTCGGCTAAAAATAATATTTCTTTTCTCCAAGTTATAGAACATATTATTAGCTTCAGTTTGATATAAAGAACGACAAAATCCGATAAACGGTGAAGAAGTTATGAATTTTCAAAGTTTTGAAAAATAATATTTTTCTCACACTTACAGTGTTAACCGGTTAACACTTTCTGTTAACCGGTTAACACACCCATATTTTCAAAATCATGGCGCATTAACACTCCGTTAATTGGTTAACAGATATTGTTAACCGGTTAACCGCTCCAAAACTCAGTTTTTAGGCCATTTTTATATACCGTTAATCGGTTAACCCAAAGTGTTAACCGGTTAACACCTGAAATGTTTGAAAAACAAGGCTACGTGTTTTTGCCCAAAACCTCAAAAAATCGGACCGATTTAATTATTTTCTCTTGATTAAATACCTACTCAGCATTACCAATCATATAGTAACAATTTAGGATCGTAAAACGCAAATTTTACGACTTCCGATTTTCATCCAAAATCTTAACCTCCAATTGTCCAAAAATGTCAAAACTCACACATTCAACCAAATTCAGTCAAACGAAATCCAATAATCACGGCTAAATATTACCCGACTAAACTACGCAATTTATTTCGAGTTTCATCCGCCAAAACATCGGTTTCTATCGATTAAACTCATTTCTACCCTAAAATGGAAAATGAGCAAAAACTCTCCAACAATCCAAACCAATTCAACAAACACATACATAATCATACACATTGATAGAATAATAAGATTTCACACCCTTACCTTGATTAATCGGAAGCTAGAAGTCGTTCTGATGATTCCAAACTTTTCCTCTATTTTCTCCTCTTCTCTCTTCTTCCTTATTTCTTTCTCTTCTTTTGCTTTCTCTCTATTTCTATCCTGTTCTTTCCACTTTCTCTTATATATCCTTCTCTTTTATTTCTCCTCAATACATCTCATCTTATCATTAATTAGAGAAGATCTAGTAAATTCACCTTATTCTACCAAATATAATAAATCAGTTAAATCCATTAACTCATATAAATTAAATAGATCTAATAGTTCATTAAATCAATTAATTAGTACAAATAATCAATTATTGAAAATTGGGCTGTTACAACCCTCCCCCACTTTAGGAATTTTCGTCCTCGAAAATGTTACCTGATTCAAACAACTCTGGATATGACTCTCACATCCCAATCTCCCAAATCCAACTTTCTCCCAAACTACCTCCACCAAAGGAATCCCTTTACTTCGAAGTAGCTACTCGTTCATCAACCTGAACTAGCAATGCCTCAACAGTCAAATCCTCCATAACTCGTACACCATCCATCTGAATCAATGTACCTCCTCTACTTAGACACATGAACATATCATGCAATTCCCACAAGTGACAGTGGTAAAACAGTCTAACATGCTATTTTCCCCACGCTTCCGCTGCGCCACTCTGATACAGATCAACAAAACACAGTGTGTGCTTCCGAGACCTCAAGCTTGACCAACACTAGTTACTATCGTAACTCTCAAAATACGTCTTTCTTGGATCCTTTTGATCTTTTCAATCGTCTCTTGCACAATCTCAGGTCCGAGCACAACACTCTCACTTGACACACATCAACACAAAGAAGTCCTACACCTCCTACCGTACAAAGCCTCATACGATGTTATTCCGATACTGGAATGATAGCGATTATTGTAGGTAACCTCAATCAGCGACAATTAACTACCCCCTGATCCATCTTGATCCAACACACAAGCTCTCAACAAATCTTTTATATACTAGATAATTCTCTCAGTCCGTCCATCCGTCCACGGATGATAGGCAGAGTTCAACTTCAATCATGGTACTCAAGGCGTCTGCAAGCTCTCCCAAAAATCTCGATGAAACTTAGATCCCCATCTGACACAATATTCTCATACTACTTCGCAACTTCCTCACTATACCTCTTAGCTAGCTTCAGCATAGAATGATTCATCCTCATTGGTAAGAAATGAGTTAATCTTGTCAATCCATTCATAACCACCCAAGTCGAATCATATCTCTTCAAATGCTTCGAAAAACCCGTCACAAAATCCATGGGAATAATATCTCATACCACTCAGAAATATTCAACAGTTGTATCAGGCCCAACAGTCTCTGATGTTCACACTTCGACTTTCAACAAGTCTAATCACCATATACAACCTCAACCACTTCTCTCTCCATTTATGGTCACCAAAACAATTTTTAAAATTTGGTCACATCCTCATAGTACCTGGATGGATACTCAATCTATCTCAATGTCCTTCTTCCAGAGTACTCTTATCCAAATCACACTATTTGGAACACACCCATCATCATGACATCTCATAGTACCATTCCCATCAATCTGAAAATCAGCTCTTCGACTGTAATTCATTAAATTCAATCACTCTATTAACTCAAATTAGACCTCCGACCTCTTCGAGTCTCATCGAGAATACTAATAGTCGGCCTCAACATACAAAGCTCAACTCCATAAGAAGTCCCCTCACAGATCAACTCATCCCGGATTTGCTTAATCAGCTCTAACTTCATTACCATCATCATCATCGGTATATGCAGAAATTTCCAATTCGATACCTAAGCTACCACGTTGTCTCACCCGAATGGTAATTCGACCAAAACCAAACTCCTTCAGAAGTCCAAATTATTTCCTCTGCATCATATTCAAGTCTTTCATATCAACAAATACCTTAAGTTCGTAAGATCACCAACCATCTCAAATCTCAACTAAACAATTGAGGCCTCCGAACTCCAACACAAACATACAACAACAACAAACCCTAAATCACTTGTCAGGTAAGTCCCCTTATGTAATTTAAGTTGCCTTAAAGCCTAACCAAAACTCGCTGAAGTTGCATTTAACATACCTCCCAAGCATATTAACAAGCATCACAAAACACAACAAATAGTCTTGTCGGATTCGGTAAAGCCAACACACAAGCTGTTGACAGCTCTCTCCAAAACTCTTTGAACTTTCTTCACAGCGGCATATCACTGCTTCTTCTCCAACACTGATAACTTAAGTCCCCGATGTTCAACATGATCCTCTATACTCTTCAAATATATCCAACCATCATCGGTTACACAACCATTGACTCACTCAATTTGTGAGTTATGGCGGAAACACGAATCACACTTTCCGCACTCACGACAACATCCAAACGTATCCCATCAATAAATAATTTAATTCCATGTCACTACTTCACCATCACATAGAGCATTGTAATCGCTTCCAACGCTTCTAATCTGGCGTCATTCCGAGTTACGGTTCTCCCGTTATGACAACAATACGAAAACAACATCTTCACACTTAGAAGGCCATTCAAAACATCTCCAACTCTTAAAATGTCTAAAGGTCTAATTATACCAATATTGTATTCCACCTCTTACTTTAATAATCACCAGAAGTCACCATCCATCCTTTACATACTCGACCTCACAATCTGTTGTCGTAGCACACACACCAGACACAAGTCTCATAACTACTCAATCAATTTAATTCCTTGGTCATCTAAATAGACATATAATATGGAGCTCTCAATACTAGATTAGTTTCCGTAACTAAGTCAATCACAACTCCACTTCATGTCCTGGCTGTGTATCACCATCTTGTCAGGATAACTTCCAGACAACCATATTTAATCGGCGAACCACCAACTTTCCACTTTCATTAACACTCAAAATTCCCATCAAAACTAAACATCTCAACACTGTCTTGTGCCGACTCATCAAAACAATTCTTAAGCACTGGATTTATCTCCAAACAATTCACTGCTCACGCCATCTAAGCTCGTAAGACACGTCTATCCCATCTAGCACAATCCCAACTACTATCAACAAGAGATTAAGGGTGATCAGCTCCTCAATTTGTTAATAGACAGTCGACAATCATAATGGGGCATAAACCATCTTTACCAAAGTATAAGAGCGTTTAACCACACACTGAGCTACAACTCCACGCTTGTAGCATCCTGGTGAAGCACCAGCTTCTCCCCGACTTGGACCATTCCCACTTCTGCAGACAAAGGTTAGGTAACAAACACGTACCAATAGTGTTTTCACACACATGTCGCATACAAAGGAACAGACAGCATTAGACAACTTGGCCGAATGGACCGACCTGCTCTGATACCACTAATGTAACACCCCTCTTAACCGGTCAAAACTCACAAATTCAACCAAATTCAATCAAACGAAATCCAATAATCACGGCTAAACATTACCCGACTAAACTACGTAATTTATTTCGAGTTTTCATCTGCGAAAACATCGGTTTCTATCGACTAAACTCATTTCTGCCCTAAAATGGAAAATGAGCAAAAACTCTCCAACAATCCAAACCAATTCAACAAACACGTACATAATCATACACATTGATAGAATAATAAGATTTCACACCCATACCTTGATTAATCGGAAGCTAGAAGTCGTTCTAATGATTCCAAGCTTTTCCTCTATTTTCTCCTCTTCTCTCTTCTTCCTTCTTTCTTTCTCTTCTTTTCCTTTGTCTCTATTTCTATCATTTTCTTTCCACTTTCTCTTATATATCCTTCTCTTTTATTTCTCCTCAATATATCTCATCTTATCATTAATTAGAGAAGATCTAGTAAATTCACCTTATTCTACCAAATAGAATAAATTAGTTAAATGCATTAACTCATATAAATTAAATAGATCTAATAATTCATTAAATCAATTAATTAGTACAAATAATCAATTATTCAAAATTGGGCTGTTACACAGCAAACCCCAAGAGAAGGGAAGGGGATGCAAATTCTATTTTTCACAAGGGTAAATGTATAGCTAAGTCCCGTTATGATCAACAAGTTGCTACTGTAGATATCTCGGCCGCAACTCAGCAGCGAGTTAACGTTCCACGACCTTATGTTGCTAGGCACAGAATGACTGATAGACAGTTTGAGAATCCTCTAATACCGTATTCTTAGTTGTTACAATGTCTGCTACAATTACAACTGGTTTAGAAGAGGACTTTGACTCCTCTCACTGGTACACCACCTCCTGGTTACGATGCAAATGCTAGATGCGATTTTCATTTAGGCGCTCCGGGCCATAACATTGACAATTGCAAAGCCTTCAAGCATAAAGTTTAGGACTTGCTTGATTCCAAAGCTATCAACTTCACCAACGATGTGCCTAATGTGAATCAAAACCCGATGCCAAATCATGGGGTGGCAGGGGCCAATGCCATTATTAAGGGAGAAAAATTAAATTTGATAACTGGTGTTAGGGATTTGAAGACTCCGTTGAGTTTTGTGGAGGCTAGCTTGTTAAAAAAGGGAGAGTTTCCTGGTTGTTCTACTGACTGCTCAGAATGTGAAGCACAACCTGATGGTTGTGATCTCTTGGGAAAGGGTATTCAGAGAATGATTTGAAATTCTGGCAAGCACACGATGGATGTTATCACGGATGTTATGACATCCACTGTAACATGGACTACTGCACTTAATAATAAGCTATACATGGAAAGCAGTAAATAACACAAGTAATTGTTCACCCAGTTCAGTGTCAACCATACTTACATCTGGGGGCTACCAAGCCAGGGAGGAAATTCATTATCAGTAGAATTAATTTAGAGTCAAACAATCCTAGTTTGCACTCTTCACTTAAGACCTACCCAATGACACTTCAGCCTAGAGACCACTAGACTTGAGTATACCCACTCACTCCCCCTCAATCACCGCAGTGATATCAATACACAATTACAAAACAGATATGAAGACTCACTTCAAACACACCTTGATCTTGCTTCACAACTTTGATCAAGTGATACACACTCTTGCTTAACAGCTTTGAGTGACACAATGAACACACCTGTTCATACACAATAACCAAAGCAATTATACATCATATAATTTCTTGGCACACAAGGAATCCTAAGACTCCTAGACACACGTGAAGAGTAAACCTCTTCACTCACAAATCACACTCTCCAATATCTGTCTTGAAGCTCTCTCTTCAAGCTCTGCCCTATTAGGAATGATCCTTCTGTTATTTATAGCAACAAACTTGCTTTGGGCCTTGATGGAGAAACTAGGTTTACCCATGATAAACCTCTCTTCATAAAGTTGCGCACTTATCATCAGGTCAGGAGTTTTCTATGTTATCCTAAGCAATGCCTGTTATGTCGCCTAAAATAACTATGCTTCCTGGATTATTTCCTGAAGTATAGTCTGAGCTAATAACAGAAAAAAAAACTTTGAGTGTCTGATGTCATATGATCAATGTTACAACATCCAGTCATAACATCCAACTTCACTTACCCTACAAAATACTCTTAGTGTATGTCATAACATCCGTCATGACATTCATATACACTCTAATGTTTTGCCACAAAATGAAGCCAATCAAAAGCATCTACAAACTCCCCATTTGGCAAATTTTGGCTAAAACACCCTGTTAACATATCAGAGTTTTCAAGCAGCAAAACTCTAACATATAACTTATCTTGCAGGAAAGTTACAAGCTAAGCACTATAAGAGTAGTCTACACAGTTGGCTCTCAGATTCTCAGGATCAACCTGTTCACACAAAATCATCTGTTAGTCAGCACTACAGATGTCACAATGTTTTGAGTAACATTCTGGGTTACTCCCCCTCAACTGATGTACAACACATCAGTACACACAACCTGCAGCCTACCTATAGTCACACAAATTCATCCAGCCTGCTCTGGATGTTATGGCATTCAGGATGACATCCTGAAGTGCACAATCACCTATGAAGCACAACAATATGCTACTCTCCCCGAAGAGGTGCACAACCACATACATTCTGTATACACCCTGAAAAAACACACCCTACTAGCAGCTACAATACTACTAGGTTCCACCAAGGAACACACACACATAGGTTCCATCAAGGAACACACATACATCTAACATACATTCCTATACTCATTAGGAACTCACACATCACTCACAACATCAGCTGTTATCACACATGCACATTTGCAACACCCCCTGCAAAAAACTTGTAGTAGCAATTCAGCCCAGTCTTCCACCTGTGAAAGATACACTTCTCTAACCTGCTGTCACTACCTGCTGTTATCTAACACTCTCTCCCTCTTTTTAGCCACAAATTAAGATCAAACTAATAATATAATATATATCATAATGAGTAACAATACACATGTTTGGGGTCATTACAAACAAAAACTGCTCATGGAGAGCATCACAAGTTATCCTGCTGTTACAAAAACACAAATCCAAAAAAATTATTCAAACCAGCAGCACATGTCATTAGCTTAGCAACCAGCAGACTGAGCCTCACAGCAGTCTATCAGCATACATTATTCTTCCTCCTCAGAGGCAGAACTGGAACTGACCTCCTTGGATTCTTCATCACTAGCCTCCTCAACATCTGAGGAGTCATTTTCATCACTGTCCTCTTCTCTACCAGATTTTGCCTCAGAGCTGGCACCATCTTTTTCTAAATCAGTTGCCCGGTCATCCTTTTCTGACCCATCATTTTGCCTATCCTCATCAGTGAACTCAGAATCTTCATTTTGCTTAAGAGTTCTGATCAATGCTTCAAGATTTTTCTTCCTAGCATCCAGCTCCTTACAAGTTTCCTTTAGCATGGCAATCACTACAGCTTTTCTTGATTTTGACTTTCTTTTGGATGTCTCAGCTGATGTTATAACAATGTCAGGAACATGAGTTACCTGAAACAACTCGTAATGGAAGGATAAGGGGTTTTCTCTCTTGCAAGCTGTATCACTCTCCTTGAGAATGTTGTGATGCTGATCAACAATGATCCCACAGATAAGTGAGGGGAATGTAATAGGGCCTTTGACACTATAGCTACTAGCATGTTTCATGGTTTGATCATGAATGTAGGTCCCATAATTGAATTTAGCTTTTGTCCCTACAACATACATGAATCTCCCCAGAATGGTTGCACCAATCTTATGTAGCATAGCATATTTCACACATAATTTTCTTGCAACCAGCTTCCCTTTGATGGCCAGCTCTTGACCTGGTTTGCAGTTATTTCTTGACACACTTGGTTGTCAGAGGCGGTCAGTTCATTCTGAGCTTCATTTTCTCTCCCTAAGTAGCTGTTGATGATGGTTTCTGAGAACTTGATACATTTTCCTCTCACAAACACCTTACCAAACTCACTTGATGTCCTATCAGCACATTCTTCTGACAGGTTCACTATGAATTCTTTGACAAGAATCTCATAGCATGGTGGAAATTGAGTAACTGTTTTCATCAACCCAGCATCATGAGTGACATTCATGATTTCTCTACTTTCAAGAGCATTTTGTCCTAGCTCTCTCTCCAATGCCAACCTCTTCTGAAATACATACTTCCATCTATTGACACATCAAGGATAATGAAATGAAATGTTGTCAATAGGAACCTCACGGACACTAGCAGTAAGTTTGCTAGTGGTTGGTTTCTTCTTTAATGGAACTCCAGATACATCTTCATCATCATCTGAGATAGAGTCAGTTTCAGTACTGGATTGAGCCTTCCTCTTCTTTGGAACCACCTTACTCCATGCTTTGGTAGGCCCAACAAGGGTATTCTTGGCTGCAGTCTTCTTCTTGGGGATGCTCTTCTCATCTTGTTTCTTCCCTTTCCTATTCAAAAGCCTTTTAGCTATGCTAGGATTGATCTTGATAATCAAATCATTATCAGAGTACTCATCAAGATCCACTATATCATCCACATCATCATTTTTGTCACCTTGCATGTTAATATCAATTTCCTCAGAACCTTGACCCTTGTTATTACCTTCTCTTGAAGTGTTTTCCAATGTTTCAACATTTGACATCACCTTGTTCCTTTAGTTGAGGTGCAGAATCCTTGGTATTAAGAGGAAAGGATATTCTTGGAGCATCATTTGGTTCATTCAATACCTTGGCTACCAAATTGACAATGGTATTGTGTATTTGCCTGGCTTCTTCTTCATTAGTTTCCTCAGGAGGAATAGATGTTGAACAGTGAGAAGCTTGCCCTAATACTAGTTCTTTAGGTCTTCTTGCAAGGGTGGTTCGAGGTTTCTTCACCATCTGACCTTCTAGGGTTAGCATTCTTAGGGGTTCTATCTCAAGAATCTGGTTAGGGTTACTAGTCTCAGTTCTAGCTTTAGGATTTGGATTGTCGGTGGTGGACATTCTTTTGGAAGACATTGTTAACGACTTTGATCGAGAGATTTCTATGCTTGTTGGAAGATGTGTGGGAGATGAACAGTTGGTATGGGTGCCAAAAGAAATATGAGTTTTGCGTGTAGGTGCTAAATAGGTCATATCGCAAAAGAGGAGGGAACTTACTATTTTGACCAATCATCAAATGATTACTTTTCAAAATGCAATTCCCTATTACCATTAATTGCTATTATTCATTATTAATGGAGGTCGTCACCTTGCTTTGTGAATTCTCAAGTTGAGTATCCCTTAGACCTTTTGTAGCCTTGTCACCACAATGTAGATCATAATTTCCAAGCTTCTCACGTATCTTTCCAACTTGAAGTCTGTTAACACTGTGCATGGTTCTTTTAGACTGAATTGAGTTCATATTGATGTTACTCTTGATGTCACAGAATAAAGTCATTACATCCAGAGTGACATTGCTTTCCTTAAGCTGTCCATTTTTCACGGACTCCATCAAATTCCAATATAGCAGGTACAGATTCCTGTGATGTCCCTTCTTTGGAAATGCTATCTTGGCTTGTCTACCATACTGACATTTACCAGTTCCTCTTACTGCTGTCTTAGATATGGTCTTTTCTAATTTTTGAATGTGTCTACCTTTCTCCAACCATTTTTGATCCTTTGTTTCTTTGTTGAACACGACATTGAGGTTACTTCTAGGCTCCCATAGGTAGCAGTTGTTCTTGGCTCTAGACCCTCTCATGACTTCCTCACCTTCTTCATTGGTGACAGTACAATTACTCTTAGTGAATTTAACATTAAATCCTTGGTCACAAAGCTGACTGATACTGATAAGATTAACAGCCAGTCCTTTGACCAACATGACATCATCCAGTTTTGGAACACCAGGATAATCTAGTTGTCCAACACCTGTGATTTCTCCTCTAGCTCCATCACCAAATGTTACATGACTTGAGAAATGAGGTTTGATATTTACCAAAAGGTTCTCCATTCCAGTCATGTGTCTAGAGCAGCCATTGTCAAAGTACCAATCTTCTTTGGTTGGCATCCTAAGAAAGGTATGAGCTACTAGAGCAACCTCCTTAGCAACCCATTGTTGCTTCTTGACAGGAACTTCCTTCTTGGATCTAGCATGATGTTGTTTCTTGACATGAGCACCCGATTTGGATTTTCCTTGATGAGGATGACTAGGAAATCCATGTAGCCAGAAACAAACAGATTTAATATGTCCAAGTTTTCCACAGTGGTAACACCTATACCCTTGGAATTTTTTCTTGGTTTGGTTCCAGCTTCTGTTTCTCTGATGTTGAGACATTAGTCGTGACATCCATTTTGACCTCTGAGTTTCAGGCTTTGGCCTTTTGAGCTCCAAGATGGGTTTCTGTTCACCAACAAATCCCAGTCCAGCCATGTTTACAACTTTCTGACCACTCTGTAGGATTTTTTCTAAAGTGTCAGTCCCAGGGTTTAGCATCCTGATAGATTTAGTCATCTGATCAATTTTGGAGTTTAACATTTTGACTTCACTGTTGAGTGAGTCAATGGTTGCAAGATTCTCCTTCTTCTCAGCTTCCAACTTCTTGATGATTTTCTTATGCTTCTCCCCTAGTTGACATATTTCAACACTCTTGTTGTATAGCTGTTTATATAAGGCTGCAAGTTCATCAAAGGTCGGCTCATCTTCACTTGAGTCACCGTCAGATATGCATACATTGTTCAGAACAGTGACATGCTTGGCTGATTCTTCTTTTTGATCCACTCTCAGAATCTCCATCAGACCAAGTAACTACTAGGCCCTTCTTTTGCCTCTTGGAATAGGTGGGAAATTTTGTGTTAATGTGCCCATATCCTTTACATTCATAGCACTGAGCTCCTTTGTTTTGGTTGGACTTTTCTTCAAACTTGACTCTTTTGTCAATGTCAGATGAGATGTTATTGACATTAGATCTGCCCTTCTTATCTACTCTTTTCATGAGTCTGTTAACTTGTCTACGAAGCATAGCTATAGCTTTTAAGAGATTCTCCTTGCTTCCATCATTGTCTTCATCAAAGTCTTCTACTGAGTTTGTGACAAGTGCCATGCTTTTGTTCTTTTTCTCCACAGCTTGATCACTCATTCCCAACTCAAAGGTTTGGAGAGAACCAATGAGTTCATCCACCTTTATATTGCATATGTCTCGAGCTTCTTTAATGGCAGTGACTTTCATGGCAAACCTTTTAGGCAATGATTTGAGAATCTTCCTCACAAGCTTTTCTTCAGACATCTTTTCTCCCAAGGCTCCTGAGGTGTTTGCAATTTCAAGAATATTCATGTAGAATTCATGAATAGTCTCATCCTCCTTCATCCTCAGACTTTCAAACTTGGTGGTCAGCATTTGAAGTCTTGACATCTTGACTTTAGAGGTTCCCTCATGAGTTGTTTTGAGAGTATCTAAAACCTCTTTAGCCAGCTCACAATGATGCACCAGTCTGAAGATGTTCTTGTCTATACCATTGAATAAAGCATTCAAGGCTTTATAACTCCCAAGAGCCAAGGCTTCTTGCTCTTTGTCCATTCTTCTTCAGGTATAAGTACAACCAATCCATCATTATCAGTCTTTACTGGATGTTCCCATCCTGAGTTTGCAGCTCTCCATGCCTTGCTATCTAGAGACCTCAAGAATGCAATCATCCTAGGTTTTCAATATTCATAATTAGAGCCATCCAAAATTGGTGGTCTATTTGTGAATCCTATGTCTTTATCCATAGTACCAGAATTTATCTTCCCTAGATTTCACCTAGAAAATAACTGGCAGGGCGCCTGCTCTGATGCCAATTGAAATTCTGGCAAGCACACGATGGATGTTATCACAGATGTTATGACATCCACTGTAACATGGACTACTGCACTTAATAATAAGCTGTAAATGGAAAGCAGTAAATAACACAAGTAATTAATCACCAAGTTCAGTGTCAACCACACTTACATCTGGGAGCTACCAAGCCAAGGAGGAAATTCACTATTAGTAGAATTAATTCAGAGTCAAACAATCCCAGTTTGCACTCTTCACTTAAGACCTACCCAATGACAGTTCAACCTAGAGACCACTAGACCTGAGTATACCCACTCACTCCCCCTCAATCACCGCAGTGATATCAATACACAATTACAAAACAAATATGAAGACTCACTTCAAACACACCTTGATCTTGCTTCACAACTTTGATCAAGTGACACACACTCTTGCTTAACAGCTTTGAGTGACACAATGAACACACATATTCATACACAATAACCAAAGCAATTATACATCATACAATTGCTTGGCACACAAGGAATCCTAAGACTCCTAGACACACGTGAAGAGAAAACCTCTTCACTCACAAATCACACTCTCCAATCTCTATCTTGAAGCTCTCTCTTCAAGCTATGCCCTATTAGGAATGATCCTTCTATTATTTATAGCAACATACTTGCTTTGGGCCTTGATGGAGAAACTATGTTTACCCAAGATAAACCTCTCTTCGTGAAGCTGCGCACTTATCATCAGGTCAGGAGTCTTCTATGTTATCCTCAGCAATGCATGTTATATTGCCTAAAATAACTATGCTTCTTGGATTGTTTCCTAAAGTATAGCCTGAGCTAATAACAGAAAAACAAACTCTGCGCACCTGATGTCATACGATCAATGTTACAACATCCAATCATGACATCCAACTTCACTTACCCTTTAGAATACTTTTAGTGTATGTCATAACATCTGTCATGACATTCATATACACTCTAATGTTTTGCCACAAAATGAAGCCAATCAAAAGCATCTACATGATTGATGAGGGCTGTTTACAATTTGACAAGGTTGTGAAAGAAGATGTTGAGGATAAGTTGAGTAATGATGGAAGCGAAGTTGCCACAATCTCTATTTCATATCGGACAATCAATATTTCAGCGTCTGCTAGGCCAACTCCGGTTATCATTACTGTACCTGGACCCGTGCCATAAGAGAGCACTAAAGCCATCCCATGGAATTATGGGGGAGAGGTGTTCTATAATGGGCAGAAACAAGAGTTGACAGGGTCTACATACGAAAATTCATCGGTTGAGAATATAGTTGGTGCCGGAGGTATCACTAGAAGTGGTAGGATCTTTTCCCCACCGAAGGTTAATACTGATAGGAATGACAAAGGAAAGGGTAAGGCCGTGATTGAGGAAAATATCCAACAACAGGTTGATACTGATGTTTTTTCGAAGGACGCAGATGAATTTATGAGACTCATTCGAAAAAGTGACTACAAGATTGTGGATCACTTAAATCAAACCCCTTCGAAGATTTCCATCCTGTCATTATTGTTGTGTTCGAAGGCACACCGCAACGCTTTATTGAGAATCTTGAATTCAGCATATGTACCCCACGAGATTTCTGTTAATCAGTTGGAGGGGGTAGTAGCTCATGTAAACGCCGATAATGGTCAAGGTTTTACCGATCTAGATTTGACTCCTGCCTGGAGAAACCATAACCATGCTTTACACATATCCATGGAATGTAGAGGGTCCCTGATGTCGCATGTCCTGGTTGACACAGGATCATCCCTCAATGTGCTTCCTAAGAAGGCGTTGATGAAATTAGATACTCAGGGTCTGATATGCACTCCAAGTGAGTTCGTGGTAAGGGTTTTCGATGGGTCTAAGAGATCGGTGTTTGGGGAGATTACGATGCCTATTCAGGTAGGACCAGAGACCTTTGATGCAACTTTTTACATCATGGATATCTAGCCAGCATACAGTTGTTTGCTTGGTCGACCCTGGATACACGCTGTAGGAGCAGTCACCTCAACGTTGCATCAAAAGCTGAAATATATGATGGAAGGAAAAATTGTTACAGTATCCGGGGAAGAGGATATTATGGTCAGCCATTTTTCGTCCTTCAAGTATGTGGAAGTGGATGGGGAGATCCATGAAACACTTCCAGGCGTTTGAAACAGTTCAGGTTCAGGAGAAGTCTCCTGTAGAAGCCAAGATCCCAGAGGTTTCTATGTCATCATTCAAAGAAGCTCGTGCTATCATAAAATTCGGTTCATTGCAGAAGTGGGACCAAGTTCTTAATGTTCCTGTCAAGCAGGACAAGTTCGGTCTGGGATACAAACCGTTCAGTTCTTCTCTGTAAGTGCTCTTGATTGGCTGCATTTTGTGGCAAAACACTAGAGCTTGTTTGTATGTGATAACTGATGTTAGTGCATACATAATATGGACAGTGTAGGGTAAGTTGACTTAGCTAAAAGCAAGTTAAACTGGATGTCATACCCAATGTTATGACTTGGGTCGTATGACATCAAGCGCAGGTTTACCCAGGTTTGTTTTTTTGGTAGCTATAAACCAGGAAACAGAGTAGGAGCTCAAGCTGGATATCAGGAGATTTTCTAGAAGCCCTAGGAGAACTAAAGGATCCCTGAATTAAGTGGCAAGCGTGTAGATTATTGAAAATAGGTTTGTTATGGATAAAACCTAATTAATGCACCAAGGCCCAAAAGGACTGAAAGCTGCTATAAAGATCAGAAGAAGCAATCTTGAACAGCAGCTCTGGACAACAGAAGAATACAGAGTGCAAATTAGAGAGTCCTTGTAAGTGAAGAAGGTTAGTCTTCACGTGTGAATTCTGTCTAGGAATACTTGTAATCCAAGCAATTGTCTGGTTGATGATTGCATTGGTTAGGTAGATTCTCGGTTGTGTCTCACTCAAAGTTGTGAAGCAAGAGTGTGTGAGTTCCTTTATCAAAGCTGTGAAGGAAGATCAAGGTGTGTATGAAGTGTCTCTTCATATTTATTCTGAAATATGAATTGTATATCACTGTGGTGATTGAGGGGGAGTGAGTGGGTATACTCAGGTCTAGAGTGTCTCTAGGCTGAATTGTCATTGGGTAGGTTTTAAGTGAGGAGTGCAAACTGTGTTGTTTGACTCTGAATTAATTCTGCTAATAGTGAAGTTCCTCCCTGGCTTGGTAGCCCCCAGATGTATGTGTTGTTGACACTGAACTGGGTTAACAATTGCTGTGTTATTTACTGCTTCTATTATTCCTGATTATTAGCTGTTAAGTAGCAGATGTTACAATGGATGTTATAACTCTGGTAATAACATCCATCGTGTGCTTTCTAGAATTTTTAATTGGCATCAGAGCAGGCACCCTGCCTGTTTAAATCTGGGTGAGATCTAGGGAAAACAAATTCTGGTACTATGGATAAAGATATAGGCTTCACTAATATACCTCCAATTCTGGATGGATCTAATTATGACTATTGGAAACCAAGGATGATTGCATTCTTGAAATCTATAGACTACAAGGCTTGGAGAGCTGTGAATTCAGGCTGGAAACATCCTGTGAAGACTGACAAGGATGGACTAGATGTGTTAATTCCTAAAGAGGAATGGAACAACGAGCAAGAGGCCTTAGCTCTTCGAAACTCTAAAGAATTGAATGCTTTGTTCAATGGCATAGATAAAAACATCTTCAGGCTGGTACACCACTGTGAACTAGCAAAGGATGTTTGGGACACTCTCAGAACTACTTATGAAGGAACTTCCAAGGTCAAAATGTCAAGACTTCAAATGCTGACCACCAAATTTGAAGGTCTAAGAATGAAGGAAGATGAGACCATTCATGAGTTTTACATGAATGTTCTTGAACTTGCAAACACCTCAGGAGCTCTGGTAGAAAAGATGACTGAAGAGAAGCTTGTAAGAAAGATTCTAACGTCACTACCTAAAAGGTTTTCCATGAAAGTAACAGCCATTAAAGAAGCCCAAAACATATGCCACATGAAAGTGGATGAACTCATTGGTTCCCTTCAAACCTTTGAAATGGGAATGGGTGATCAGGATGTGGAGATAAAGAACAAAAGCATAGCTCTTGTCTCAAACACAGTTGATATAGAAGGTGAAAAGGAGGAGAATCTATCTGAAGCACTTGCCTTGCTTGGAAGACAAGTCAACAAACTAGTCAAAAGGATAGATGTTAGGTCTAAACCTTATACCAAAAGCTTGCCTTCAGATAAAGAGAATTATAAAGATAAAGTTAGCCAAAGCAGAGGAGTACAATGTCATGAGTGTGAGGGATATGGTCATATCATAAAGGAATGTCCCACATACCTCAAAAAGAAGGGAAAAGGCTTAACAGTCACTTGGTCTAATGAAGATTCAGACAGAGGATCAAAAGAGGAATCAGCTAAACATGTCACTTCTCTTAACAGTGTGTGCATCTCTGATGATGATTCAAGTGATGAAGAGTTGTCCTTTGAGGAGCTTGCAGCCGCATACAAAAAGCTTCACATCAGAAGTACAGAACTGGTTCAGCAAGGAGAGCAACAAAAGAAAATCATCAAGGAGTTAGAAGCTGAAAAGAGAGAGCATCTAGCCACAATAGACACACTCAGAAGTGAAGTGAAGGAGTTGAAAAGTAAGAAGGATCAAATGGAAAAATCCATAAGGATGCTCAATTCTGGGACTGACACTCTGGAGGAAATCCTTCAGAGTAGACAAACCTCAGGAGATAGGTCTGGACTAGGATTTGTTGATAAACCAAACCTTGTGCTAAAACTCAAAAGACTACAACCTGAGGTCCAGAAGCCAAAGCAGATGTCACGAACAATGTCACAACATCCTACTAACAGAAATTGGAATCAAGTAAAAGGTAGATTCCAAGGGTATAGATGTTACCACTGTGGAAAACTTGGTCATATCAAATTTGTGTGTTACTGGCTGATTGGATTTCCTAGTCATCTTCATCAAGAACAGAGAGCTCATGTCAAAAGGCAACATCAAGCAAGAACTAAGAAAGGTGCTCCTAACAGGAAAAGACATTGGGTTACCAAGAATATGGCATTAGCAGCTCACACTGCTCTAAGGAAGCCAACCCAAGAGGATTGGTACTTTGACAGTGGTTGTTCCAGACATATGACTGGAATTGAGGATCTCTTGACAAAACTCAATCCTCATACATCAAGTCATGTAACCTTTGGTGATGGAGCTAGAGGAAAAATCACAGGTGTTGGATAACTTGACAGTCTTACATCCCCAAAATTGAAGGATGTCTTACTGGTTAAAGGGCTGACTGTTAACCTAATAAGCATAAGTCAGTTATGTGATCAAGGTTTAAAAGTCCACTTTTCAAAGGATAAGTCTGTGGTTGTCAATGAAGAAGGTGAGGAAGAAATGAGGGGATCCAGAGCAATGAATAATTGCTACCTGTGGGAGCCCAGAAGTATCCTCAATAACCTGGAGAAAAAGGAAACTAAGGATAAAGTATGGTTGGTGAAAGACAGACAAGATGGAAGGTCCAATACAACAGCAAGAAAATCTTCAATGTATACTTCAGAGAGAAGGACAGGATGCAAGAAAAGTCATGTAGGGAAGAAAGCCAAGAAGGGATACCCAAATATTAGTCATCAGGGAAAGATAGATAGGCTATATTGGAACCTGATGGAGTCCATGGATGCTACCATGCCTAAAGGAAGCAATGTTACTCCAAATGTCATGACCTTATTCTGTGACATCCAACGCACCTTTCAACCAAGTCCTGGAGAGTTCAAGGGAGGCATGCTCAGGGGTCACTCGTGTAAATGGAAAGGGATTGGTGCAATACCTGATGAGTATGCAATAAATAGGGCTGAAATTGGTGCAAGAAGTGTCAAGGACTATAAAAATGATCTACAAAAATTGAGGCCCTTGAGTAATGGTGAGTTATAGTAATTAATGGGAATAGGGAATTATAATTTAAATTTCAATCATTTACTGATTGGTCAAAACATTAAGTTCCCTCCTCATTTGCCATATCATCGATTGAGCCCCTACACATCAAACTCTTACACCACTTGGTTCACTATCAAACTGTTCATCTTCCCTACAGCCGTCAACGAACAAAAACTCATTCTCACACGATCAACATCTTGTACAATGTCTCAACATTCACCAAAATTCTCTCCCTCCAAGAGAATATCCACCAACGAGTCTGAGATAGGAACTGAGTCAAGCAACCCTAACTAAGTGCTTGAAATAGCACCCCTGCGCATGATGACTCCAAAAGGGGTTCTGGTAAAAAAATCCAAGGAGCCAACATGCAAGAAGGTCCAAAGACCTTGTCTCAGGTAAAACTCCTACTCCCGCAACTTCTGATATTAATGATGATGGAGCCAAGAAAATGCACAATATCATTGCTGGCATGGTAGCTAGGGCTCTGAACATCCCCATTCCACCCAACAATGAGGGGTCTAGTCCAACTGTGCATGATCAAAGTGATGCTATGCCCAATGTTGGAACCTTGAAAGATCATACATCAGAAGAGAAGAACAAGGGTGTAGTCTCTGATAGTGGAGGTGATGATGTGCAAGACACCAAGAATGCGGAGTTGGTGGACCTTGATGAATATTCTGATAATGATCTAATAGCAAACATCAATCCTGGCATAGCCAAAAGGCTTATGACAAGGAAAGATAAAAAGGTGGTTGATCAAGGTCCCCCCAAGAAAAAGGCAGTTGAACAGGTTGATGAGCAAGACAGCCTCACAAAGAAGACAACTGAACATGACACTCCCTCGAGGAAGGTTAGAACTAAAGGAAGACAAGTTGGACCTCCCAAAGCCTGGAGCAAAGTAGTCACCAAGAAGAGAAAGGCTGAATCTGGTACTGAATCAGAGACTGAGTCTGATGTTGCTGAGGATGTCACTGACATCCAACATAAGAAGAAACCCTCAAAGAGCAAACTGGCTGAACAGGTCCCTGAGGTTCCAATTGACAATATTTCATTTCATTACCCCTCATGTGTTAATAGATGGAAGTATGTTGTTCAAAAAAGGCTGGCTGTGGAAAGGGAGCTGGGATAGAATGTTCTTGAGAGTAAAGAAATCATGAATCTCATTCATGATGCAGGATTGATGAAAACAGTTAGTGAATTCTCTCCATGCTATGAGTTACTTGTCAAAGAATTCATAGTTAATCTCTCAGAGGAATGTGCTGACAAGAAACCTAAAGAGTTTGGCAAGGAGCATGTAAGAGGGGAGTGTGTTACTTTTTCTCCAACAACAATCAATAAATATCTGGGAAGATCAGTTGAGCTCGTCCTGATGTAATTGTCTCTGAAAAAAATATGTCAAGTGATAACAGGCAACCAGGTACAAAGATGGCCATCCAAAGGAAAGCTAGTTGCCAGCAAATTGAGTATCAAATATGCTATGTTGCATAAGATTGGAGCTGCAAATTGGGTGCCCACAAACCATAAGTCTACTGTGGCAACTATTCTTGGAAAGATCATCTATGTTATTGGGACCAAGGCCCAATTTGACTTTGGAACATATGTATTTGATCAAACAATGAAGCATGCAGGCAGCTATAGCATCAAGGGCCCCATTGCATTTCCTTCACTCATATGTGGCATAATTTTGAAACAGTATCCAAACATTCTCAAAACGAGTGAGCCTGCAAGCAAACGAGAAAGCCCCTTATCATTCCATCCCAAGTTGTTTCTAGGAACTCATGTTCTTGACATTGTTGCAACATCAGCTGAGACATCTCAGTCTACTTCAAGAAAAGCAGAAGTGATAGCCAAACTAAAGGAAACATGTCAGGAGCTGGATGCGAGGAAAAGAACTCTTGAAGCATTAATCAGGACCCTTGAGCAAAATGAAAATGCTGAGTTCACTGATGAAGATAGGAAAAATGATGGTGCAGAAGAGAATGATAGCCAGGCAGCTGATTCAGAGAAAGAGAGAGAGAGAACAGTGATGAAGATGGACCCCTGAGGCTGAGGAGACTAGTGATGGAGAATCTGACAAAGGTAGGTCCAATTCTTCATCTGAAGAAGAAGAATGACATATGCTGATGAAGTGCTGTGAAGATCAAGCTGATTGCTGCTAAGTTGGTTTTGTGAACTGTTGTTTTGATGTTTTTTGTGTGAGTTCTTTTGGTTAGACCTATTTGACATCAAGAATTGCACTGGTTGTGTGATGCTCTCTATGAGCAGTTAGTTTAATATGCACTTCACAATTGCAATGTTACACTTTTGATATATGCTAAGTCTTTAGTTAGATCTTAATTTGTGGCTAAAAAGGGGGAGAGAAAGAAAGATAGCAACAAAAGGTACATCAGATGAAATAAAAGAACAAGTGGAAGAACAGCTGATAAGAGCTGGCAGAACAGTGTTTGCATACAATATTAGACTTGCATATTTGCTGGTATAACTACAGGTGTTGCTGAAGATGAATGTGTGATAACAGCTGATAGTGCTGTTAGCAATGATGTGATATGTATTTCTAGCTTGAATAGGAATGCACGTGTGTTAGAACTAGGAGCTCTATGATGAAGAAGCTAGGAGCTAACCTTGTGTGTGACTTCAGAATGTCATTCTGAAGGTCTGAACATCCACAAGATGGATGTTAGTATGAGTGACTGCTGTATGAGCAGGTTGTGTGCTCAGCTGGTAAGATGCATCAGTTGAGGGGGAGTAACCCAGAGTGTTACTCAAATAGGTGTGACATTTGTAGTGGTAACTAACAGATGGTTAACAGAGTGAGTCATAACAGTGAGAGCTAACTGTGAGGACTCAGAGAGGCTTGAGCTTGTAACTATCCTGCATGACAGGACATATCATAAGTCTTCTGCTGTGCGTAAACTCTGATATATTAACAGGTTGTTTTAGCCAAAAAATTTTCAAAGGGGGAGTTTGCAAGTGCTCTTGATTGGCTGCATTTTGTGGCAAAACACTAGATCTTATTTGTATGTGATAACTGATGTTAGTGCATACATAATATGGACAGTGTAGGGTAAGTTGACTTAGCTAAAAGCAAGTTAAACTGGATGTCATACCCAATGTTATGACTTGGGTCGTATGACATCAAGCACAGGTTTGCGCATGTTTGTTTTTCTGGTAGTTATAAACCAGGAAATAGAATAGGAGCTCAAGCTGGATATCAGGAGATTTTCTAGAAGCCCTAGGAGAACTAAAAGATCCCTGAATTAAGTGACAAGCGTGCAGATCATTGAAAATAGGTTTGTTATGGATAAAACCTAATTAATGAACCAAGGCCCAAAAGGACTGACAGCTGCTATAAAGATCAGAAGAAGTAATCATGAACGACAACTTTAGACAACAGAAGAATACAGAGTGCAAATTAGAAAGTCCTTGTAAGGGAAGAAGGCTAGTTTTCACGTGTGAATTCGGTCTAGGAATACTTGTAATCCAAGCAATTTTCTGGTCGATGATTGCATTGGTTAGGTAGATTCTAGGTTGTGTCTCACTCAAAGCTGTGAAGCAAGAGTGTGTGAGTTCCTTGATCAAAGTTGTGAAGCAAGATCAAGGTGCGTATGAAGTGTCTCTTCATATTTATTCTATAATTGTGAATTGTATATCACTGTGGTGATTGAGGGGGAGCGAGTGGGTATACTAAGGTCTAGAGTGTCTCTAGGCTGAATTCTCATTGGGTAGGTTTTAAGTGAGGAGTGCAAACTGTGTTGTTTGACTCTGAATTAATTATGCTAATAGTGAAGTTCCTCCCTAGCTTGGTAGCGCCCAGATGTAAGTGTTGTTGACACTGAACTGGGTAAACAATTGTTGTGTTATTTACTACTTCTATTATTCCTGATTATTAGCTGTTAAGTAGCAGATGTCACAGTGGATGTTATAACTCTGGTAATAACATCCATCGTGTGCTTGCCATAATTTTCATTCTCAAAGCATTCTGAGGTATAGGGGACATGTTCAATTCACCAGCCGTGGTGTGATATTTTACAGGATTAATGTCGTTGAAGATGATGAAGGTGACAGTGATTGCGATATGGATGCCTGGATTCGTCCATGTACTCATGGCCAGAAGTTGTGCAACTGGACTACCGAAGAAGTCATCAATGTTACTGCTGGAGAGTAATGTTCATTGTTTTGATTATGTTCAGTCCTACATTCTGCCCAAGGCGTAGTGACCCATTTGTGGGGCTCTCTTGTTATTTGCACTTTATCATTAAATAAAGGACGTTTTTCGCATTCAAATTCTGTGATCCCTGTTTTTTTATTTTCTTTTGCATTTATATTAATTAGAAAAATGGCAATGTGTTTTATTTGTTGCATCGCATAATAAACATAAACATCATCATGCAGATCTTTTCTATCAAATACCATCGATTCAAGTTTAGCTATGACTTCGTATGACTTTGATAATCCCATTTAACAAGCTGAGGAAGAGACTGAAGAAGACTGTGAACTACTCGAAGAGTTAGCCAGACTTCTCAAGCAAGAGGAAAGGGTCATTGTGCCTCATCAGGAGGATATTGAAGTTATCAATCTGCGTACCGAAGATGACAAGAAAGAGGTTAAAGTGGGGGCTGCATTGGAAGACAGTATCAAGAGAAGATTGGTTGAAATGTTTCGTGAGTATAAGGATATCTTCGCTTGGTTTTACCAAGACATGCGTGGGCTGGATACAAATATTGTGGTACACCGGTTACCTCTTAGAGAAGAATGTATGTCAGTCAAGCAGAAGTTGAGACGGACAAGGCCTGACATGGTAGTCAAGATAAAAGAAGAGGTTCAGAAGCAGTTGAACGCTGGTTTTCTTGCTGTCACGGATTATCCTCCGTGGGTCGCTAATATCGTTCCTGTTCCTAAGAAAGATAGAAAGGTCAGGATGTGTGTTGACTACAGAGATATGAATAAAGCGAGCCCGAAAGACGATTTCCCGCTCCCCCATATTGATGTGTTGGTTGATAACACCGCTCAATATTCTGTGTTTTCCTTCATGGATGGCTTCTCTGGGTATAACCAAATCAAGATGGTCCTAGAGGACAAGGACAAAACTACATTCATTACACCATGGGGAACTTTTTGCTATAAGGTAATGCCTTTTGGATTGAAAAATGCAGAGGCAACCTATCAGCAAGCAATGGTGACTCTCTTTCATGATATGATTCATCATGAGATCAAACTCTAATTGATGACATGATTGCAAAGTCACAGACAGAGGAAGGACATCTGGTCAATCTGCTGAAATTGTTTGAAAGGTTAAGGAAGTTCAAGTTGAGGCTAAATCCTAACAAGTGCACCTTCGGAGTGAGATCTGGAAAGTTACTAGGGTTCATTGTCAGTGAAAAGGGTATTGAGGTAGATCCTGCAAAAATAAAAGCTATACAAGAAATGCTTGAGCCGAGAACGGAAAAAGAGGTTCGTGGTTTCCTGGGGAGATTGAACTACATTGCAAGGTTCATATCTCATCTTACAGCCACATGTGAACCAATATTTAAATTGCTAAGAAAAGATCAAACGGTCAGGTGGAATGAAAATTGCCAGAAGGCGTTTGGAAGAATAAAAGAATATCTGCAGGAACCTCCAATACTCATGCCTCCAGTTGTAGGGAGACATCTGATCATGTATCTCACGGTTCTTGAGAATTCAATGGGATGTGTGCTCGGTCAACAAAATGAGTCAAGTAGAAAAGAGCATGACATTTACTACCTGAGTAAGAAATTCACTGATTGTGAGTCGAGATACTCAATGTTGGAAAAAACATGTTGTGCACTCGCTTGGGCTGCTAAGTGTTTGAGACAATACATGTTAAACCATACAACCCTGTTAATTTTGAAGATGGATCCGATCAAGTACGTCTTTGAAAAGAAAGCACTCTCCGAAAGGATTTCCCGATGGCAAATTGTTTTAACAGAATATGATATTCAGTATGTTTCCCAAAAAGCCATTAAGGAAAGCGTTCTGTCATAATATCTCGCTGAACAGCCAATTGAGGATTATCAGCCGATGAAGTTTGATTTTCTTGATGAAGACGTCATGTTTTTGAAGATAAAAGAGTGTGACGAGCCTTTACTTGACGAGGGTCCTGAGATTGGATCTCATTGGAAACTGGTTTTCGAAAGAGCTGTTAATTCATATGGCAATGGAATCGGTGCAATCATTACAAGTCCTCACGGTTCGCACATACCGTTCACTGCCCGATTGACTTTCGCCTGCACCAATAATGAAGCCGAGTATGAAGCATGCATTATAGGTTTAGAAGAGGCCATTGATCTGAAGATCAAGAATTTAGATGTGTACATTCAACGCTAGTCGTCAATCAAATCAAAGGAGAGTGGGAAAATCGTCAGGCCAACCTGGTGCTTTACAAGAATTATGCAAGGAGGTTGTTGCCATTCTTTGATAGAATTGAGTTCCATCATGTGCCAAGAGCTGAGAATCATATGGCGGATGCCTTGGCCACACTATCCTCGATGTACAAAGTGAATTACTGCAATGAAGCTCCAGCTATCACCATCATGCGTCTTGATTGACCCGCTTTTGTGTTTGCAATTGAGAAAGCATCAGATGGAAGGCCTTGGTATTTTGATATCAAGCATTTTCTCAAGACGCAAGAGTACCCATCCGGGGCATCCAGCAAAGATAAGAAGACTTTGAGGAGGTTAGATGGTAATTTTTATCTGAACAAAGATGATGTGCTCTATAAGAGAAACTTTGACATGGTCTTGCTGCATTGTGTTGACGAACTTGAAGCAAACCTGTTGATGGAGGAAGTCCACGAGGATTCTTTCGATACCCATGCCAATGGACATGCAATGGCCAGAAAATTGTTGAGAGCTGGGTATTATTGGATGACTATGGAATCCGATTGCTTCAAATACGCCATAAAATGCCATAAATGCCAGATTTATGTTGATAAGGTGCACGTGCCACCGACTCCTCTGAATGTGTTAACATCTCCTTGGCCTTTTGCTATGTGGGGAATCAATATGATCGGAAAGATTGAGCCGACTGCTTCCAATGGACATTGTTTCTTTCTGGTTGGGATTGATTACTTCACGAAGTGAGTCGAAGCAGCTTCTTTAGCCAACGTCACCAAACAAGTCATCGCCCGATTCGTAAAGAAGGACATTGTTTGCCATTATGAAATTCTGGAGAGAATCATGACTGATAATGGTTCAAATTTGAATAACAAGATGATGAAGGAGTTATGCCAGAGTTTCAAGATTGAGCATCATAATTCTTCTCCAAATCGTTCGAAGATGAATGGTGTTGTTGAGGCAGCTAACAAGAATATCAAGAAGATTATGCAGAAGATGGTTGTAACCTATAAGGATTGGAACGAGATGTTGCCCTTCACTATTCACGGTTATCGTACCTCGGTACGCACGTCACCTGGGGCAACTCCTTTCTCACTGATGTATGGTACGGAAGCAGTCTTGCCATTAGAAGTTAAGATTCCTTTTTTGAGGGTATTATCTGATGTGAAGCTTGATGAAGCTGAATGGGTGCAGACCAGGTTGAATCAGCTGAGCTTGATTGATGAGAAGAGATTGACAACCATTTGTTGCACCCCAAAATTTGCTCAACCTTTTCTTGCTTGATTTATGTTTCATTGCATCTCATTTGCATAGTTACATCATGTACATAGTTCAATCATTGGCATATCATAGCATATCACTCATCCAACAGGGAACCAAGTGTGATTCTTATCAGAAGAGCCTCGCAAGAGGTCTTATCCAAGTATGAGAAGTCATCCAAGCCATCAAGAAGTGATTTGAAGTCTTGAGAAGTTTGAGTGCCTACATGTGGATTTTACTCCTATCTTGAGGAATATTGAGAATCATCAGTGGGATGTGAAACATGGATTGTGAATTTGAGGTGTGTATGGATCTCATGGAAAGCCTAGAGGGCCATATTGAAGCTGAAACAAGTCATTGATTCAAGTATGAGAGCCACAGTTGAAGTGCAGTCAACTAGGGTTTCATCTGGGTCAACCCTAATTCAATTGTGCAAACTGGAGAGCATCAAAGCCTACCTTGAGGTCATGGGATTCATGGATTGGTATGTTGATACATGTGTGGTGTTGTGCCAAGGTTAAGCAAAGAAAGATCAAGAATGTGGGAAGTTACTAAATTAGGGTTTTAATGTAAAATCCCCTGTTTAGTGCCTAACTTCAAAGCCACATAAGTCAAAATACAAGTTTCAAATGGATCTTTGGCCAACATGAAACTTGTATAGCATCTCAATACCTTTAATTTTAGTACTATAAGTCCTCAAGGGGATTTATATAACTCAAGTTATGGTTCTTGCAAATTACAGGTCATCAGAGGGCTATAAAATTTATCTATGAAAGTCACTTGACTTCCAAGCAACTTTTGCCCTTCAAGGAGTTTTCAAATGGATTCTTGGACAGCATAAGAGTTGTAGATATTGATCTTAGCTTTCCATAGAGTACTAGAAGTCCTCAAGAGGGTTTGTATAACTCAAGTTATGATCTTGGCAAGCCAGGGGTATTTTGGGTATTGGTGATTATAGGTCATTTTCAAGCATGGGCCAAAATCTCCAACTTGCAAGCTTCAAACGGAAAATTGTTCAACTAGAAAGTTGCTCAAAATAGGGTTTTAACCATGACCATGCATCAAGGAGGCTTTGAATTGGCTCATAGGAGACGTTGGTTTGAAATGGCTTTGAAATGAAGAAATTAAAGTGATTAAAAGGCCAAAATTGTGGAAAAATTGATATGTGGCCAAACAAGTCCATGTTATATACCATTTTGATCAGAAAAGGCATTTTAAAGGTGATGACATTACCACATTTTTGATTTGAGGTCATTTACACATGGTTCCCCTTTGTACCTTAAGGTTGAAGTAACATAACAATCACACTCCATAAGATCAAAAGCAAGGCAATTACACATCCAATTCAATTCTGAATATCACAAGAGGAGAAATTCAAGCAAGATTGAAAGCTGAGACAGAGCAATGCATGATTTCCACATATGAGATTTTCAAGGGACATGAGAAATTCAAAATCTCATTGTGGTTGTTACAGAAAGTTCTAGAGGTTTCCATCACACTCTATATATTGTATGCAACTGATTCAGATGGTTTTTTTTGGCAAGGATTGAGCAAGGAATCAGAGAGAGCAACTGCATTTTCTCAACTGCATCTCAGAATCGGTTTTGGAGATTGAAGGGGATTCAAGGCAAATTGGTGATTGGAAAAGCTTGAGAAGTGGTTCTTGAGTGATTCTGCAAAAGATTGGAGCTTGAATCGAGCATTTGCACCTTCTATTCATCCAGTTTTTCCAGGTTTGCAACTTTCTTTTTTTAGCTTAGATTAGGGGAAATTGATTAGCATTTGATATGTGGTTAGGTTATAAAGGTTGCTAGGTTGGATTTAGGCACAAATTTGGGATGATTAGAGATACTTTAGGTTGTGATCAGAATTTTGTTGAGAGGAATATCTTGAGATTCTTAAGGCTTTAGGCATGGCTGAGTGGTTAATTTTGATCCCTGAAGAGTGTAGATGACATTGATGACTTTAATTTTAAGTTTAGTGGTGATCAAGAATTGGATGAATCTCTGCAACTTGGATCGGGTTTGGCTTTAGGGTTAGAATCATTGGAAATGGAGGTCATTTTTGGACTCAGGATGAAATTTTGAGTGGGATAGGGTGTTTAGTTGCAAGAATTGATGAGGTTTTGGGATGTCCTCGCTGGAGAAGACGGTGGCGCAAAGCTCAGGCCACCGTTTGAGCTTCTCCCTCCTTTTTTCAAACATTTGGGGACGATGACCCAGGGCCCTAGGATCATGCATTGACCTTGACTGAAGACCTGAACCAATGGCCACAATGCATTTTAATTCCTGAAGAGGGTGAGTTTGATCAAAACTCACTGTTTCATTTAATCTGAGTTTGGGTGGGCTTAGTGAACCCTTGTTATTAACACCTCCTGCGTGGCCCAAGTTGGATTTATAACGTGAATTAGTTGCTATTCAGCACAAGCTTTTTCCATTTTCCTGGCATTTTCCTGATTTCTCTTAATTGGTTTTTGGGCTTAGTCTGAGTTGATATGCGCACCCCACCTTTGGGCCCAGCTGGGATTATAGCATGATAATCTTGCTATTCAACACGCCACTTTAATAATTTTCTTTATTTTTCTTTTATTTTATCATTTGCATATAGTTTAGAAATAAAATCACCATAAATAGAAAAATTAATCTTTTTAATCTAGATTTTTTTCCCTTGTTTCCTTAGAAAGTGTATAATTTAATAGGATTGAAATTTCATTAATTCATGCATTTTTGGATTTAATTGATTTTTTTATAATTTAATTGCTTTTAAATTCAAGTTGTTTGGTATGTGATCTTGCTGATTTTGGTATGGCTAATTGGTGTGTGATTTTGAGTTGATTCTTTTTGGGATAGATATCTTAGATGTGCATGTACCCCTAGTAATTTTATCATAATTTTGTGTGAGAATATTAGGTTAGTTTGAACATTGAACATTAGGTGTTGAAATTTTAGGGTTTTAGGATAGTACCCTTAGGTTTAGGGCATAGTTTTAGCACTTAATGGATGAATTACCCCCTGGTTTTTGTATGGCATATTCTTAAGAGGTTTAGGAACTCTTAGTAATTTTTGTAAGATTTTACAACCCATTTTGGTATTTTAATTAGATTTAGTCTTAAGACTAACTTTTAGGTGTTTCTGATGAACTAATTTGACTAGTTTAATTCAGTAGTTCCCCTTAGATTAGGGTGGTGTTGCTTTTGAGCTTGGATGATCATGGAAACCAATTGAAGATGCTTTGGAGAGCTTGAAGAAGCTTGGATATGAAGATTTCTCATCTTGTGGAATGCTTGTCAGGAGTTTAGGGCAACTAGGATTTTAGGAAGAGCATTAGACTAGTTTTGCTTCTTTCTTCAAACATGGAGTATATTATTCATCTCCATTCAATCCAATGAAATAACGTCCTCTTAAAGAAGTCACATCTCTCCTTTGGATGGATGAGTGGCATGCTTTAAGAGTAGAACTTTGAGGATGCCAGTCTCTCATAATGTTAAGTTCTCAGTGACTTCCCTTGGTTGTCATTGAGTTTCTTAACACTTCAGCCTGATCTTGTTGAATGATTCTCCCTTGGAGGTGCTTGTTGAAGTTTGGTAAAGAGAAAGTTTAGGAGCTTGTTGAAGCTAGGAGTGGGCTTGTTGAAGCTGGTTGCTTGTTGAAGCTAGGGTTTGTGCTTGTTGAAGATGTGCTGCTTGCTGAAGCTAGGGTTTTGCTGCTTGTTGAAGATGAAGTTAGGAGCTTGTTGAAGCTGTTTACTGGTTGAAGTTTGAAGCTTGTTGAAGCTTGGTGCTTGTTGAAGATTGGAGGTTTAGTGGGGCTTGAAGATAGAAGATATTCATGATGATGAAGGTTGTTGCTGTCAACCCTTTTGCTGTCAAAATCAACCTGTTGCTGTTAGAGCTGCTGCTTATGCTGTTTGCTGTAGGAGTCTGGTGTTACTGTCTGGGCTGCCTCCTCTGCTGTGGTTTTTGTTTTCTGTATTGTTTGTTGGCTTGTGTAGCTTGCCCCCTAGGTTTGAAGTGAATGTTGATTCACTTTGCCTGTTGTTTTCCCAGGTTCGAGGTTGAGTGGGACTCCCTTGCCTCGCTTGTATTGCTGCATTGCATGCATTTTACTATACTTGCTTGCTTTCTTTTCTGTTTATCCCCTAGGATCTCTGATTTCCTCTGCGCAGGAGGGAATTATGACAGACATTAGGATTCTTATCCATGCATGACAACATTAGGTTAGCTTTTATTCCCTTTTCAACCCTAGGCTTTTTAGAGTTTCTCTCTTCTTATCTCAAAACAACTCAAAAATACAGTAATACGGTTAATCGACGTCGTACGTCACGAGCCTTAAGCTATTTGAGAAAGGGTTGCTGGAGAGCTTCTTTCCAGTAGTCTGGCTGCTTAGTGTGGCACCCTTTGGGTGACACGCGACGTAGTCACTTTTAAATCCTAGTCTCTAGTGCGTCAGAGATTGCAAACCAACTAAAAAACACTTCTTTCGTAAAAGATTCAAAACAAACATCAAAGTGTCATTTTTGTCCGCTTGGACTCTTAATCAAGAAAAACCCTTTCATAAGGTAATAAAAAAACAGTCAGACAAGCTTGTGTCTTCCGTAGCCCGAACTACGTTTGCTCTGATCTTTCATGCTGTATGAATGTACGTAGGCATAGGATGTTGTATCCTAGCGAGCAACCTTCCCCCTTAACCCGTAGTTAGGAAAACTACGTTGACTCTGATTTCTCGTTCCAGACGGGAATACGTAGGCATAAAGTACGATACTTTGCCGAGTCATTTTCTTTTCTTTTTAACCCAGACCTGTAGAGTAGATAGAATAACAATCCGTACTAGAAAACAAGCTTGGATCCCGTCGAGTACGGCGGACGTGAGGGGTGCTAATACCTTCCCCTTGCGTAATCGACTCCCAAATCCAGGAATTTGGTTGCGACGACCATTCCTTTCCCGTTTTGCGTTAGGTTTACTCTGAGCGTTTCCTTTCCCTCCTGTGGGATAAATAACGCACGGTGGCGACTCTTCTATAATAGCCGGCGCCGATTTTCGCAGTAGCGACAGCTGGCGACTCTGCTGGGGACTCCAACGGTTCCCTGCGCGAGTCAATCCTAGCGCTTGTTTTTACCGTCGTGGGTTTTGTATGGATTTACCTTTCTGTCTTTACTTTCCGCATTTTTATTCAACTTTATATTGTTATTGCTGTTATGGGAGGGGGTAATCTGCTGAGAGATAAGCCGGACCTGGGCTTGAGTGCACGTAGAATTAGTTGTGGAAAGTAGTGGGAGCGTGCATGCTTTGCATGTACTAGTGTCCTGCAAAATCCATGCTCAGACGAGGTTCTTCTGGTTGACTTCTTTTTCAACCCTTTGGGTTGAGGGGGTTGTTGGTTAGTTGGATTGTCGACTCTGGGAACCGATCAATTGGAAGTTGGCTAAGTGAGGCCTCTTCAGGACATGATGATGCCACACCTTCTGGGTATCGTATCATCAGTCTTGAAAGTCTGTGAGACTGACGACCGCATAGGATGCCGTACCTTGTGTCAGTTGATAGGACACCTGCCTGTGAGAGGGATTGGGGCATGCAGGAAACTTGACCTCCAGACTACCCGGTTTTCTTAATATTGGATCAGTATATGTGATTACTTGGGGTTCTTCATCAGGGCAGTGTTTTGGGTCTGTTGCGACCAGGTTAGAGCTTTGTTATAGATCTGTTGAGATCAAAGTGGAGCATTGTTATGGGTCTGTTGAGACCAGGTTTGAGCAGTATTGTGGGTCTGTTGAGACAGATATTGTGGATGGATCTCTTCAGCACTATATCACTTGATCCCTATTGCATGTTTGCATATTGCATTGTTGCATACTCATTTTACATATCATTAACGTGTGTCTGTGCTGCAGGTGCATTTCATACCCTCTGATTCTAGTTGCCCGGATTTCTGTCTGCTGCTATTATGGATACTTTGAAGAAGACTGTGGCATACAGGTTGCCTACTACAGATGTTTCTTCTTTACTTGGGTTGATGTCTTTAGCTGATGATGATGTGAAGAGAAGCTTCAGGAAGAGTTATGGGAAACTGCTTAGGTTGGTTTGCAAACCATCCACGTATGAGCTAAACGGATTATATGCACTTATGCAGTTTTATGATCCCCCGCTGAGGTGTTTTACTTTCCCGGACTTCATTCTGGCTCCGACCATGGAGGAATACGCTGAGATCTTGGAGTTGACTATTTAGAACAGGGTACCCTTCATTCATATGGGTGCTGAGCCCAAGCTGGAGGATTTGGCTGTTGCTTTGCATTTAGACTCCTCAGAGTTGTTGTTAACCTCGTGGAATGGAGTTTCTGGTTTTTCTCTCAAGTTCTTGGCTGGGAAAGCACAAGAGTATGCCAAGAGTGGTTGTTGGATTGTGTTTAATGCTATCCTTGCTTTGTGTATCTATGGCATTGTACTATTCCCTAATATGCCTGACTTTGTTGATTTGGATGCATTCCATATATTTGCTTCAGGCAATCCTGTGCCTACACTGATTGGAGACTTCTATCACTCTCTGCATTATAAGAACGAGAATAGGAGGGGAAAGAACGTCTCTTGTTGTGTGCCTTTGTTGTATATGTGGTTTGATAGTCACCTGCCACATAAGGGTATCTTTGCTGAGTCTGCAGCTACGGTGGAATGGTATGAGCGTCTGATGGGGCTTTCTTCAGAAGATGTTGTCTGGTTTGATAGGGATTTACTGGGATCTGAGATTATCTACAGCTGCACAGGATATCCTAACGTTCCTCTGATTGGGAGGAAAGGGTGCATTAACTACAACCCGTCATTGTTGATCAGGCAATTCGGTTATGCTTTGAGAAGCCCGCCAAAAGAGGAGGAAGTGCAGGAATCTCTGTACTTCATAGGTGATTTGAAGGGGGAATTGTTATCCAAGCTTCAGCATGCTTGGAATAATATCAACAAGAAGGGTAAGCCATTGTTGGGTAAGAATGATAGTCAAGCCTATGCCCCGTACCAAGTCTGGATCCAAGATAGGGCAAAGCAGGCGCTGATGCCGTTCCTGCAGTATTACCTCCTGCTCCCCTCGTGGTTGAGGAGCCAACCACTGTGTCTATTGAGAGATATGAGCAGGTTTTGAAGGAGAAAAAAGAGCTGATGAAAGCCAACGAGAAGTTGGAAGAAGAGCTAGCGCAACTCAGGAGCGAAAGGAATGAAGCCGTGTATTCCTTCGAGCAGCAAACAAAGCTGGTGAACCAGTTAGGTGCAGAACTGACTGAGCAACGAAAGAAGCGTGAACGTTTAGGGATAGATTTCAAGAGCTCTCATGATATGCTGGAGTCTAAGAAGAAGGCACTTGATATAGCCTACCGGGAGATCTCCACACTCAACAGAACCTGGAATGCTACACTGACCAATAACAAAGGAAGAGAAGACAAACTGAAGCAGCAGATCTCTGAACTGGAAAATCAGTTGAAGGCTAGCCAGAAAAGGGTTGAAGAAGAGGTGATGCGGAGATACGACGTTCAAAATTCATTGAACAAAGTTGTCAAGCGCAAGAAAGAGTCTGCATCCCAGAAGCGGAAGCTAGAGGATTGCTTTGGAGAAGGTGTTTAGGAGGAATCCATTGGGGATCTCCAGCGTGTTATCAGACAAAGAGACTCGCTCGTTGAAGGGTTGCTTTTTCAGCCGGATCATCCCAAGACTAAGAGATTGTTAGAGGAGTATCGGGCATATGGTCGTACTTGATTACTTGATGTACTGTTGTATATGTTTTATTTGCATTGTGCTGGCCATCACCAGGATTGTTGGCTGAGGTCATGCCTTCTTGTTATTGAACACTCAGTGATATTGTATTTCTGACTTGATGGGATCTTCGCAGCAATATATGAGATGTTTCCCCGTGAATGGATCCAAGCTTCTTATCACTATCACTGTCACTGCACTGGCACTTTGGCACTAGAATCAGGGGTTGATCTCCCTAATGCACAGACACATATTGCATCTGCATATTCATTTTTGCATTGCCAGTTACTTGTTGAATCTGTATCTTATTTCCTGCATCTCACAGGTTTTTTAGGATTGACGACCAAAGAATCCACCGCTACTCAACCCGAAACAACTGCAAGAAGATAATGGATCAAGTTCAAGTCGAGATGCAGGAAATCTGCGAGAAGCTGACTTTGTTCATGCAAGCTATGAAGAGCATGGCCAAGGGCCAAGAGAATCTTCAGACCTTGGTGCAGCCGCTGCTGACACGGGCAAACAGAAATGGCAATACTGACCATATTTCTGTTGAAACTCCTCGCCGGGAGGATGAGATACCGACAGTTGTTACTCCATCTGTTGTGACTGTCAACGGAAACACTGGTACTGGTGCAGGTGCTGGCGCTGGTAATGGCAATACTGGAAATGGTGGTGATGGGCATGTTGTTAACAACAATGGTAACACTGGGGATGCCAATCAGGAAGTCGGTGACAAGGCTGACTTTGTAAACAATGGGTATGGCAATGTCAATCAGGACGAGAACTTCGGGTTCAACAATCAAGGATTTGGTAATGACGGTTACAGAAACAATCAGGGGTATGGCTACGATAATGGTGGATTCGGTAATGTGAATAACAACAGCATTGGAGCATTTCCTTTCAACAATGGTTTTGGACCTGCTGGGGTCAATCTAGGGTTCGGCAACCGATGACAGGGTCCTGTGTTCAATCAACAAGGATTTGGCCGTAACATGGGTTACGATGGGTATGGCAATGACTGGAATGTGGATCAACAGGACGACGCTTTTTCGGGAAGAGGTATGGGACTTGAGGGCCCCATTGACCCTGTTCAGAGGATCAGAATGCTAGAAGAGCAAATGAAAGGTGTGGTTGATCAGAACTCCGCGGGGTTAGATATGACTACTATGGGGTTGGTACCAGGGCTGAGGGTGCCATTAAAATTCAAGGCCCCAACATTCGACAAATACAAAGGGGATACCTGCCCAAAGGTCCATGTGTGTTCTTATTATAGAAGGATGTCTGCATATTCCAATGATGAAAGGATGCTCATGCATTTCTTTCAGGATAGCTTATCTGGACCATCATTGGAATGGTACATGGGGCTGGAGCCCACTCAGATTAGAAGTTGGAAGCAGTTGGCTGATGCTTTCGTTATGCATTACAAATATAACAGTGATTTGGTGCCAAACAGAGTTCAGTTGCAGAGTCTGTCACAGAAAAATGGTGAAAGTTTCAAAGAGTACGCGCAGCGGTGGCGCGATATGGCAGCTTGGGTGCACCCTCCTTTGGTTGAAAGGGAGATGAATGATATGTTTGTGGGGACATTTACAGGAATGTACTATGACAAGTTACTCAATGTTTCGATGGGTAGCTTCTCCGATATGATCCTTATGGGAGAGAGGGTCGAAAATGGAATTAAAATTGGAAAGATTCAGGCAGGCGAATCTACTTCAGCCGGGGGTGTGAGAAAAGCGTTCGGCGGGAGACGACAGGGTGATACAAGCGCTGTATTTGGTGGCAGAGGCCGGGGCAGAGGTAGAAATCAGTACGTTCAACCTTAACAAATAGCCAGTGTTACTATTCCAATTCCTCAACAACAGCAGCAGCAGCAACAACAACCACGGCAGCAACAAGGGAAGAATCAGGGTCAGAGAAGGTTTCAGAATGCAAAGCCGAAGAGGGTATTTGATAAGCCTCCGTCGACATATGCAGAGCTTCTTCAGACACTGTTGGGATTGAATTTGGTTGAGAAAACAACATTGGAACTGCCTACAGGACCGACACTTCCTTATGGGTATAACGCTAGTAAGCACTGCGAATTCCATTCCGGGGCGCCCGGACATGATGTAGAATCTTGTCATGCTTTCAAGCATAAAGTTCAAGACTTGTTGGACAGTAAAGCCATCAACTTTGTCCAGGTGGGGCCCAATATTGTACAACAGCCTATGCCTAATCATGGGGCAAATGCCATCTTTATGGAAGAAAATTTGAACTTGGTGATGGATGTTAACAAACTGAAGACACCATTGAGTGAGGTGAAAAGTAGGTTGCTCAAAGGGGGAGTGTTCCCTGGTTGTGATGAATACTGTTTAGAGTGTTGGACCCAGCCCAAGGGTTGTACTGATTTGAAGCAGGGCATTCAGGTCATGATCGACGAAGGGACCTTGCAATTTGATCGAACTGCGGTTGAGAAGCCTGTGGAGGCATTATGTGAGAAGCAGAATGATATTGCAACGGTGACGATCCCGAGGAAGACTATAACGATAACGGCGCCTGCCCAGCGGCCAACTATTACGATTACCAAAGTAGGGCCGGTTCCATTTGAGAGTACGAAAGTTGTCCCGTGGACCTGCGGATTAGAAGCGTATTGCAACGGCGAAAAGATTGTGGTGAATAGCCAGCCAGCTGGAGCTATTGATAATGTCGTTGGAACGGGGGGCATGACCCGTAGCGGAAGGATCTTTACCTCACCTGAAATAGAAGCAGAGAGATTGGCCAAAGGTAAGGCCAAAGTAAACGAAAGCGGGCCTACTCAGTCGAAAGAAAAAAGATACGTCACTCAAGGACGTAGAGGAGTTCATGAGACTGATTCGCAAAAGCGACTACAAAATTGTGGAACACCTACAGCAGACGCCGTCGAAAATTTCTATCTTGTCGTTGTTGTTATGTTCCGAGGCCCACCGGAACGCCTTGCTGAAGATCCTGGATACGTCGTTTGTGCCTCAAGAAGTTTCTGTAAATCAGTTAGAGGGGGTAATGGCGCATGTCAACGCTGGACATAGCCTGGGTTTCACAGATTTTGATCTAACACCCAGGGGTCGAGAGCACAATATGGCTCTGCATATATCGGTGGAATGCCGGGGGACCGTAATGTCGCGTGTATTGGTGGATACTGGATCGTCGTTGAATGTACTGCCAAAGAAAGCCATGATGAAATTGGACATACGGGGAATTATTTGCACGCCCAGCGATTTGGTCGTGAGGGCGTTTGACGGGACGAAAAGATCAGTGTTTGGGTCAATAACGTTACCGCTCCAGGTAGGGCCAGAAATATTTGATACCGAATTCTACATCATGGATATCCACCCAACTTACAGCTGCCTTCTGGGGCGCCCATGGATCCACGCTGCAGGGGTCGTAATGTCCACATTGCATCAGAAGTTGAAGTACATGGTGGGTGATAGTGTTGTTACCGTTTACGGGGAGGAGGACATTTTGGTCAGTCACCTGTCATCGTTCAGATATGTTGAGGTCGACGGAGAAATACACGAGACGCCTTGTCAAGCCTTCGAGGGGTTGCGGAATAAAAACAAAGCTCAGGGTTCCGGCAAAATGCCAGAGGTGGCAGTGTCATCCTACAAGGAAGCTCAGACTTTAGTGCAGACTGGTGAGACTAAAGGCTGGGGGTAGGTTTTGGAGATTCCCGTGAAGAATGATAAGTTTGGGCTAGGGTATCGATCGACGTCATCAGCGTCATCTTCATGAGCGCCCAGGTTCAAAGGACCAGTCACGATTACGCCGAGCGGGGTGTGCTTTGAGACTATCAACGCTATTTCCGATGCTGAAGACGGAGATAGCGACTGCGATATGGACGCGTGGATCAAGCCAAGCGTGCCAGGACAAAGTCTCTGCAACTGGTCCATCCGAGAAACTGTCCCAGTGACTCTTAAACAGTAATGATTTGTTTTATCAATTGTTGAATAATCCTATGTCCTACCCGGGGCATAGTGATTTTACATTAGGGCTACTTGATAATGTGTATTGCACTGTTTTAATCATGAAATAAAGGCGTTTTTCATATACAAATATTGTGATCCCTGTTCTTCTTGTTTTTACTTTAACAATAAATGGCAACGTGGTTATTTGCTTTGTTTGCGTGTTGAAGCGTTTAACCATTTCCTTTGCAGGACTAATATTTCAGATGACATCTCCTACGAACCGCCTATGACTCGTTTTGACTTCGAGCATCCGGTATTCCAAGCAGAGGAAGAGATTGTTGAGGATAGCGACCTGCCAGAGGAGCTGACTCGTTTGTTGAAACAGGAAGAGAGGATCATTCTGCCTCATCAGGAGGAAATTGAGATTATCAACTTAGGGTCGGAAGGAGTTGTGAGAAGTATCCGTATAGGGGCTGCGCTGCAGAGCGACATCAAGCAAAGGCTGATTGAGATACTGCGAGAGTATAGCGATATATTTGCTTGGTCGTACGAGGATATGCCTGGGTTGGATACGGACATGGTTGTGCATCGTCTGCCGCTATGAGAGGAATGTCCGCCTGTTAAGCAGAAACTCAGGAGAACCAGACCAGACATGGCTATGAAAATCAAGGAGGAAGTTCAAAAACAGTGGGATGCTGGTTTCCTAGCCGTTACAACTTATCTGTCATGGGTCGCTGATATAGTGCCAGTGCCGAAGAAAGACGGTAAAGTGCGAATGTGTGTAGACTACCGTGATTTGAATAGGGCGAGCCCGAAAGACGACTTTCCACTTCCTCACATTGATGTGCTGGTTGATAACACTGCTCAGTTCTCCGTATTCTCCTTCTTGGACGGCTTCTCAGGCTATAATCAGATCAAAATGGCACCAGAAGACATGGAGAAGACTACCTTCATTACTCCCTGGGAAACATTTTGCTACAAAGTGATGCCCTTCGGACTGAAGAACGCTGGGGAAACATATCAACGTGCTATGACGACTCTCTTTCATGATAAGATGCACAAAGAGATCGAGGTTTATGTTGATGATATGATTGCCAAATCCCAGACGGAGGAGGAGCATTTGGTTAATCTGCTGAGACTGTTCAAAATACTTAGGAAGTTCAGGTTGAGACTGAACCCTAACAAGTGCACCTTTGGGGTGAGATCAGGTAAACTGCTGGGGTTTATTGTGAGCGAGAAGGGAATAGAGGTTGATCCTGCAAAGATAAAAGCCATACAAGAAATGCCGACGCGTGAAACAGAAAAAGAAGTGCGTGGGTTTTCAGGGAGGTTGAATTACATCGCGCTGTTCATATCTCACCTAACAGCGACATGCGAGCCGTTATTCAAGTTGTTGAAAAAGGATCAGGTGTTGACCTGGAATGAAAATTGTCAAAAGGCATTGGACAAGATAAAAGAATACTTGCAGGAACCTCCTATTTTGATACCCCCAGTGGTCGGGAGACCTTTGATTATGTATTTGACGGTTCTTGAGAAAAGTATGGGTTGTGTTCTCGGTCAACACGACGAGACCGGACGTAAAGAGCATGCGATCTACTATTTGAGTAAGAAGTTTACCGACTGTGAGTCCAGATACTCAATGCTCGAGAAGACGTGTTACACGCTGGCCTGGGCTGCCAAACGTTTGAGGCAATACATGTTGAATCATACAACCATGCTAATTTCAAAGATGGATCCAATCAAATATGTGTTTGAGAAGCAAGCACTCTCCGGAAGAATTGCCCGATGGCAGATGGTGTTAACAGAATACGATATCTAATATGTCTCGCAAAAGGCTATTAAAGGTAGCGTTCTGTCAGAGTACCTGGCTGAGCAGCCGGTTGAGGATTACCAATCGGTGAGGTTTGATTTTCCTGACAAGGATATCATGTACCTGAAAATGAAGGACTGTGAAGAACCGTTGCCGGACGAAGGGCCAGAGTTGGGTTCCAAATGGCAGTTGATATTTGACTGAGCTGTAAATTCCTATGGCAGCGGAATAGGTGCAATTATCACTACTCCTCAAGGGACGCACATTCCCTTTACTGCCCGATTGACTTTTCCCGTTACCAATAATGAGGCTGAATATGAGGCTTGCATCATGGGTCTGGAAGAAGCCATTGATTTGTGAATCAAGAACTTGGATGTATACGGAGACTCAGCTCTAGTGGTGAATCAGATTAAAGGCGAATGGGAGACACTTCACCCCAATTTGATACCCTATATTAATTATGCAAGGAAATTGTTGCCTTTCTTTGACAAGGTGGAATTGCATCATGTGCCACGAGCAGAAAATCAAATGGCTGATGCCCTGGCGACATTGTCTTCAATGTATAAAGTTAACTTCTGGAACGAGGCTCCCCGGATTGTTATCTCTCGGCTCGACAGGCCTGCATTCATATTTGCCATTGAGGAGGCTCCCGATGGTAAACCCTGGTACTTTGACATCCATAATTTCCTGAAGAATATGGAGTATCCGGCTGGGGCATCCAGTCGAGATCAGAAGACTCTCAGGAGATTGGCTGGCAATTTCTATTTGAACCCGGACGGTGTCCTGTACAAAAGAAACCACGACTTGGTGTTGCTACGCTGTGTAGATGAGAAAGAGGCGAAATTGCTCATGGAAGAGATACATGAGGGTACATTTGGTACACATGCTGGTGGGCATGCTATGACGAGAAAACTGCTGCGGGCAGGTTATTACTGGCTAACTATGGAAACAGATTGTTTCAAGTTTGCAAAGAAGTGTCATAAATGCCAGATTTATGCGGACAAAATCCATGTGCCTCCGAGCCCTCTGAATGTGATGTCATCACCGTGGCCTTTCTCGATGTGGGGGATTGACATGATCGGCAGGATTGAGCCTACGGCATCAAACAGACACCAGTTCATTTTGGTGGTAATCGATTACTTCACCAAATGGGTGGAAGCAGCCTCATATGCCAATGTGACTAAACAAGTGGTAGCCAGATTTATCAAATGAGATATTATCTGCAGATATGGAATCCCTGAGCGGATCATCACCGACAACGGTTCAAATTTGAATAACAAAATGATGAAAGAGCTGTGTCAGAATTTTAAGATTGAGCATCACAACTCTTCTCCTTACCGGCCCAAGATGAATGGCGCTGTCGAAGCGGCCAATAAGAACATAAAGAAGATTGTTCAGAAGATGATTGTCACGTATAAGGACTGGCACGAGATGTTACCTTTCGCTTTGCACGGTTATCGTACGACAGTACACACATCAACCGGGGCAACCCCTTTCTCATAGGTATACGGAATGGAGACGGTGTTACCGTTGGAGGTCGAGATTCCTTCCCTGAGGGTTTTACGTGATATCCAACTCGAAGAGGCAGAATGGGTTAAAGGTAGACTGAATCAGCTCAGTTTAATGGATGAGAAGAGACTGGCTTCTCTAGCATACAGTCGGTTATATCAGAGCCAGATGAAGAAAGCTTATGACAAGAAGGTGTGCCCTCGAAGCTTTCAGACGGGCGATCTTGTTTTGAAAAAGATTCTCCCACCACAAACAGATCACAGGGGCAAGTGGACTCCCAATTACGAAAGTCCCTACGTTGTAAGGAAAGTCTTCTCTGGAGGAGCCTTGTTACTATCCACCATGGATGATGAGGACTTTACGTCTCCTGTGAATTCGGACGCAGTTAAAAAATACTTTGCTTGAAAGTGACCCGCTGGACAGTAAAAAGAGAGTCCAGGCAAAAATGGGGCATCTCGGCGAACCATAAAAAATGAATAAAAGGTTCGGGCAAAAGTAAGGGATAAAATTGAAAAGATTCACACCCGCGAAGTCGAAAACCTAAAAAGGGCGACTTCGGGAAAAAAGGGTATCCCGGTGAATTGAAAACCCGCAAAGGGCGGTTCACGCAAAAGTTAGGGATTGAAAAAGCAAATGACTGCGGTCCGGATTTGATACGGCATTGCTTAGTGGTTTGGGAGTACCTGGGGGGCCGTCTATCCAAAAACAATCTCTTCCGAAGATCGAGTACCGGGGAAGCGCAGAGTCAGGCGAGTCATAGGAGGATCAGCTCATGGTGTTTGTCTGTGCCACGTCGCCGACATGTATACAAATATTGTTTTGTATTTTCTTTATGATTCTTGTGCATATATTTATGTGTGTTTGTGCGTAACTTCCTCTTTTCAGGAGTTACATCCAGTGTACAAAACTTTTCCTATTCAGAGGCCCATTATCAATAAAACATGTTATTCAGTACTTGATGTTTGTTCTTTACTGTTTTGTTTGTGAAAGACGCCGATGTTTTTGATAAACTTGCACTTACATAATCTTGCTGGCCCTTGCCAATAATTGCTAAAACTTCGAATTGACTGAAGTAATGTCACAGATGCTAACCCGGATAAACTCTGTTGTATTGGCTTCTTTTGTCTCGTTTGTGTTTTGCAGGGTTCTTACCTTTGGAGCAAACGGTCAGGAATTGTATTCCCCAGCCAAGGTCGCTTGACGTAAGACCTGACTCCAGCTGGTGTCATTCCTCAGCTAGTCGCAGCTTATCCCCCAGAGAGTTGGAATGACGTTATCCCTTACTGAATGAGGAATTATTTTCCCCAGGAGAGTGTCCTCATGGAAAGCCGTCCATAGGATTAACTCCAGCAAGTCAAAATCAATGCCCCTGCAGAGGTTGCGCTCCTCAGCGAATCGAAGATGTGCAGGATCAATCCCCAGCATGGGAGGTTCCCACAGAGTTTAACCAAGTTATTGGTTCAGAATAATTATACCCGGAGGACGGTTTCCCTTCTCCGCACAGGTTGTCATGCCATTGACAGGATGTCGATCCTCAGCAGAGTCCGAGGATCCGAGTTTGTAAACTGTGCTCAGATAGTGTGCCTTTCCTAGAAGTGTCGCTTCTTTCCCAGCTAAGTTTTTCCACCAGCAGGGTGTTTGTTCTTTCCTCCTAGTGGAAATTGATGTTTAATCTCTCCCCGACAGAGTTGGTTGTACTCCTGGCGTTTATTTCGCTAGAAAATTTTGTGATACTTGTTCTCCCCAGCGGAGTTGGTTTTACCCTCAGCATTCATGTTGTTGAGGCATCACTATCAGAGTGGCCCCGGCAGCTTGAGCCTGCATTTGCATTTGCATATATCGTCATGTTTGCATCTACTCAAACGCGTAGCATTTCTGTGCCGTACGGAGCATTACGCCATTTTCAAACATACGCATTTTGAAACATAAATCAGGTTGGTTAACCTTTTGCTGTCAGGTGTGTTTTCTCAGCAGGAATATGGAGTTCTAGCTCAGATCCATTACCTGGTATTCGAGGCCTCGCCGTGAGACGTGTGATGATATGGTTCATCTTACTATTTTCCCCACAGAGTTACTTGGTTAAGTTTCTCTTTGCCCCCGAGCAGAGTTATTTGTTTAAATTTCTCTTGTTTTCCCCGCCAGAGTGGCTTGTTGAAGTTTCTATTATCCGCCCAGCGGATTATTTTCTTCAAATTTGCTGTTACGTCAGCGTCGAAGGGTTTCATGAATCGAAATTTCAGAGGCTGTCGCTGGTTATCGAAACAGGTGTCCGTCAGTTTAGTTTCCAGATATCCCCAGTAGAGTCCGCCTCAAAGTCGCCGTCACGTCAACGCTAAAAGGTTTGTGGGTGGGTACCAATGGAGTTAGCTAGTGCAGAGATAAGCAGAGAAACGGTATTCAGAGTATCTTCCTGTATGGATAAACGGATGTGTTTTCCTACTGGTTGACAGTAGTATTCCCCCGAAAGTCGCCAAAATTTTATTGCCTATTGGTTGACGAGATATGAGTCCTAATGTGGACAGGGTTATTTCTCCGTGTTGACGGAATGTGAGTCCTAATGTGGACAAATTTGATTTCTCCGTGTTGACGGAATGTGCAGTCCTGACGAAATGGTGTCCTGACATGGACCATTTATCCCCAGCAGGTATCTTTCTTCGTATTGGCGAAATGTGTGTCCTGACGTGGACAAGTTTATAGTTCCTTGCGTTGACAAGATGCGCGAGTCCTGACGTGGACAAATTTATCTTTCTTTGTGTTGACGAAACGGTGTCCTGACATGGACAATTTACTCCTATGTTGATAGGATTTTCTCGTGCTGGCGAGATGTGAGTCCTGACGTGGACAAATCAAGACGAGATGCGAGTCCTGACGTGGACAAATTCACCGTTCTTCGTGTTGACGAAATGAATTCCTAACATGGACCATTTATTCCTAATGTGGGCAATTTATTCCTAACGTGGACAATTTATTCCTAACGTGGACAGTTTATTCCTAATGTGGACGATTTATTCCTGACGTGGACATTTAATTCCTATGTTGATAGGATTTCCTCGTGTTGACGAGATGCGAACAACTCATCTCCAGCGAAGTCGTCGGGATTTCTCCGTGTTGACGGAATGTGGAGTCCTAGTGAGGACAAGTTTTATTCCTATGACGATAGGATTTCTTCGGGTTGATGAAATTGGAGTCCTAACGTTGACAAGTTTATGATGGGATTTCTTCGTGTTGACGAAATGGGCGTCCTAACGTGGACAAAGTTTTGTTCTTGTTGATGGGTTTCTTCGTGTTGACGAAACAAGCGTCCTAACGTGGAAAAAGTTCTATTCCTGTGTTGTTGAGATTTGTGTTTATTTGTGATTTGACAAGATTCGGGTCCAGAGGGGGGCAAGGTTACTCCTGTCACGACAGAATTTCTATTCGTGTTGACGAATTTGTTTCTCTTCTTGTGTTGACAAGGTTAGTCCAGGTGTGGACGAAGGTGTTTTTTGCAAAAAAATTGTTCAGTACCTGTGTCGTTACATAGGTGGTTGAAGGTGAAATCAGAATTATTATCAGACGTTGGATTAGTTGCTGCCGTAACAACCGGATTCAGATAGGGGGTGTTGCTCCCGAATCAGTTGTGAAGTTTATTTCTGCGGTTGGCAAATTTCCAGGTTTCTTGGTATTCAACCGTCTCGTACCTCGATTGTTTGAAGGTCGTTCGCTCTTCACCCAGTCGGGTCCAAGCCGTTTGAATAGGGGCAGGTGTTGCACCCCAAAATTTGCTCAACCTTTTCTTGCTTAATTTATGTTTCATTGCATCTCATTTGCATAGTTACATCATGTACATAGTTCAATCATTGGCATATCATAGCATATCACTCATCCAACAGGGAACCAAGTGTGATTCTTATCAGAAGAGCCTAGCAAGAGGTCTTATCCAAGTATGAGAAGTCATCCAAGCCATCAAGAAGTGATTTGAAGTCTTGAGAAGTTTGAGTGCCTACATGTGGGTTTTGCTCCTATCTTGAGGAATATTGAGAATCATCAGTGGGATGTGAAACATGGATTGTGAATTTGAGGTGTGTATTGAAGCTGAGACAAGTCATTGATTCAAGTATGAGAGCCACAGTTGAAGTGCAGTCAACTAGGGTTTCATCTGGGTCAACCCTAATTCAATTGTGCAAATTGGAGAGCATCAAAGCCTACCTTGAGGTCATGGGATTCATGGATTGGTATGTTGATACATGTGTGGTGTTTTGCCAAGGTTAAGCAAAGAAAGATCAAGAATGTGGGAAGTTACTAAATTAGGGTTTTAGTGTAAAATCTCCTGTTTAGTGCCTAACTTCAAAGCCACATAAGTCAAAATACAAGTTTCAAATGGATCTTTGGCCAACATGAAACTTGTATAGCATCTAAATACCTTTAATTTGAGTACTAGAAGTCCTCAAGGGGATTTATAGAACTCAAGTTATGGTTCTTGCAAATTACAGGTCATCAGAGGACTATGAAATTTATCTGTGAAAGTCACTTGACTTCCAAGCATCTTTTTCCATTCAAGGATTTTTAAAATGGATTCTTGGCCAACATAAGAGTTTTATATATTGATCATAGCTTTCCATATAGTACTAGAAGTCCTCAAGATGGTTTATCGAACTCTAGTTATGATCTTGGCAAACCAGGGGTATTTTGGGTATTGGTGATTATAGGTCATTTTAAGGCATGGGCCAAAATCTCCAACATGCAAGCTTCAAATGGAAAATTGTTCAACTAGAAAGTTGCTCAAAATAGGGTTTTAACCTTGACCATGCATCAAGGAGGCATTGAATTGGCTCATAGGAGAAGTTTGTTTGAAATGGCTTTGAAATGAAGAAATTAAAGTGATTAAAAGGCCAAAATTGTGGAAAAATTGATATGTGGCCAAACAAGTCCATGTTATATACCATTTTGATCAGAAAAGGCATTTAAAGGTGATGACATTACCACATTTTTGATTTGAGGTCATTTACACATGGTTCCCCTTTGTACCTTAAGGTTGAAGTAACATAACAATCACACTCCATAAGATCAAAAGCAAGGCAATTACACATCCAATTCAATTCTAAATATCACAAGAGGAGAAATTCAAGCAAGATTGAAAGCTGAGACAGAGCAATGCATGATTTCCACATATGAGATTTTCAAGGGATATGAGAAATTCAAAATCTCATTGTGGTTGTTACAGAAAGTTCTAGAGGTTTCCATCACACTCTATATATTGTATGCAACTGATTCAGATGGTTTTTTGGCAAGGATTGAGCAAGGAATCAGAGAGAGCAACTGAATTTTCTCAACTGCATCTCAGAATCGGTTTTGGAGATTGAAGGGGATTCAAGGCAAATTGGTGATTGGAAAAGCTTGGGAAGTGGTTCTTGAGTGATTCTGCAAAAGATTGGAGCTTGAATCGAGCATTTGCACCTTCTGTTCATCTAGTTTTTCCAGGTTTGCAACTTTCTTTTTTTAGCTTAGATTAGGGGAAATTGATTAGCATTTGATATGTGGTTAGGTTATAAAGGTTGCTAGGTTGGATTTAGGCACAAATTTGGGATGATTAGAGATACTTTAGGTTGTGATCAGAATTTTGTTGAGAGGAATATCTTGAGATTCTTGAGGCTTTAGGCATGGCTGAGTGGTTAATTTTGATCCCTGAAGAGTGTATATGACATTGATCACTTTAATTTTAAGTTTAGTGGTGATCAAGAATTGGATGGATATCTGCAACTTGGATCGGGTTTGGCTTTAGGGTTAGAATCATTGGAAATGGAGGTCATTTTTGGACTCAGGATGAAATTTTGAGTGGGATAGGGTGTTTAGTTGCAAGAATTGATGAGGTTTTGGGATGCCCTCGCCGGAGAAGACGGTGGCGCAAAGCTCATGCCACCGTCTGAGCTTCTCCCTCCTTTTTCAAACATTTGGGGACGATGACCCAGGGCCCTAGGATCATGCATTGACCTTGACTGAAGACCTGAACCAATGGCCACAATGTGTTTTAATTCCTGAAGAGGGTGAGTTTGATCAAAACTCACCGTTTCATTTAATCTGAGTTTGGGTGGGCTTAGTGAACCCTTGTTATTAACACCTCCTGCGTGGCCCAAGTTGGATTTATAACGTGAATTAGTTGCTATTCAGCACAAGCTTTTTCCATTTTCCTGGCATTTTCCTGATTTCTCTTAATTGGTTTTTGGGCTTAGTCTGAGTTGATATGCGCACCCCACCTTTGGGCCCAGCTGGGATTATAGCATGATAATCTTGCTATTCAACACGCCACTTTAATAATTTTCTTTATTTTTCTTTTATTTTATCATTTGCATATAGTTTAGAAATAAAATCACCATAAATAGAAAAATTAATCTTTTTAATCTAGATTTTTTTCCTTGTTTCCTTAGAAAGTGTATAATTTAATAGGATTGAAATTTCATTAATTCATGAATTTTTGGATTTAATTGAATTTTTTATAGTTTAATTGCTTTTAAATTCAAGTTGTTTGGTATGTGATCTTGCTGATTTTGGCGTGGCTAATTGGTGTGTGATTTTGAGTTGATTCTTTTTGGGATAGATATCTTAGATGTGCATGTACCCCTAGTAATTTTATCATAATTTTGTGTGAGAATATTAGGTTAGTTTGAACATTGAACATTAGGTGTTGAAATTTTAGGGTTTTAGGATAGTGCCCTTAGGTTTAGGGCATAGTTTTTAGCACTTAATGGATGAATTACCCCCTGGTTTTTGTATGGAATATTCTTAAGAGGTTTAGGAACTCTTAGTAATTTTTGTAAGATTTTACAATACCTTTTGGTATTTTAATTAGATTTAGTCTTAAGACTAACTTTTAGGTGTTTCTGATGAACTAATTTGACTAGTTTAATTCAGTAGTTCCCCTTAGATTAGGGTGGTGTTGCTTTTGAGCTTGGATGATCATGGAAACCAATTGAAGATGCTTTGGAGAGCTTGAAGAAGCTTGGATATGAAGATTTCTCATCTTGTGGAATGCTTGTCAGGAGTTTAGGGCAACTAGGATTTTAGGAAGAGCATTAGACTAGTTTTGCTTCTTTCTTCAAACATGGAGTATATTATTCATCTCCATTCAATCCAATGAAATAACGTCCTCTTAAAGAAGTCACATCTCTCCTTTGGAGGGATGAGTGGCATGCTTTAAGAGTAGAACTTTGAGGATGCCAGTCTCTCATAATGTTAAGTTCTCAGTGACTTCCCTTGGTTGTCATTGAGTTTCTTAACACTTCAGCCTGATCTTGTTGAATGATTCTCCCTTGGAGGTGCTTGTTGAAGTTTGGTAAAGAGAAAGTTTAGGAGCTTGTTGAAGCTAGGAGTGGGCTTGTTGAAGCTGGTTGCTTGTTGAAGCTAGGGTTTGTGCTTGTTGAAGATGTGCTGCTTGCTGAAGCTAGGGTTTTGCTGCTTGTTGAAGATGAAGTTAGGAGCTTGTTGAAGCTGTTTACTGGTTGAAGTTTGAAGCTTGTTGAAGCTTGGTGCTTGTTAAAGATTGTAGGTTTAGTGGGGCTTGAAGATAGAAGATATTCATGATGATGAAGGTTGTTGCTGTCAACCCTTTTGCTGTCAAAATCAACCTGTTGCTGTTAGAGCTGCTGCTTATGCTGTTTGCTGTAGGAGTCTGGTGTTGCTGTCTGGGCTGCCTCCTCTGCTGTGGTTTTTGTTTTCTGTATTGTTTGTTGGCTTGTGTAGCTTGCCCCCTAGGTTTGAAGTGAATGTTGATTCACTTTGCCTGTTGTTTTCCCAGGTTCGAGGTTGAGTGGGACTCCCTTGCCTCGCTTGTATTGCTGCATTGCATGCATTTTACTATACTTGCTTGCTTTCTTTTCTGTTTATCCCCTAGGATCTCTGATTTCCTCTGTGTAGGAGGGAATTATGACAGACATTAGGATTCTTATCCATGCATGACAACATTAGGTTAGCTTTTATTCCCTTTTCAACCCTAGGCTTTTTAGAGTTTCTCTCTTCTTATCTCAAAACAACTCAAAAATATAGTAATACGGTTAATCAACGTCGTACGTCACGAGCCTTAAGCTATTTGAGAAAGGGTTGCTGGAGAGCTTCTTTCCAGTAGTCTGGCTGCTTAGTGTGGCACCCTTTGGGTGACACGCGACGTAGTCACTCTCAAATCCTAGTCTTTAGTGCGTCAGAGATTGCAAACCAACTAAAAAACACTTCTTTCGTAAAAGATTCAAAACAAACATCAAAGTGTCATTTTTTTCCGCTTGGACTCTTAACAAGAAAAACCCTTTCATAAGGTAATAAAAAACAGTCAGACAAGCTGTGTCTTCCGTAGCCCAAACTACATTTGCTCTGATCTTTCATGTTGTATGAAAGTACGTAGGCATAGGATGTCGTATCATAGCGAACAACCTTCCCCCCTTAACCCGTAGTTAGGCGAACTACGTTGACTCTGATTTCTCGTTCCGGACGGGAATACGTAGGCATAAAGTGCGATACTTTGCCGAGTCATTTTCTTTTCTTTTTAATCTAGACCTGTAGAGTAGATAGAATAACAATCCGTACTAGAAAACAAGCGTGGATCCCGTCGAGTACGGCGGACGTGAGGGGTGCTAATACCTTCCCCTTGCGTAATCGACTCCCGAATCCAGGAATTTGGTTGCGACGACCATTCCTTTCCCGTTTTACGTTAGATTTACTCTGAGCGTTTCCTTTCCCTCCTGTGGGATAAATAACACACGGTGGCGACTCTTCTGTCATAGCCGGCGCCGATTTTTGCAGTAGCGACACCATTGCTCATGGCCGGTTGTACCAGAGTAGGATGAAGAAAGCCTTTGATCAGAAAGTGCGTCCTCGGTGCTTTCAGATAGGTAATTTGGTGTTGAAAAGAATCCTTCCTCCTCAGACAGATCACAGGGGAAAATGGACTCCCAATTATGAAGGTCCATATATGGTAAGAAAGGTTTTCTCTGGTGGAGCCTTACTGCTATCAACTATGGACGGTGAAGATTTTTCATCCCCTGTGAACGCAGACATGGTTAAAAAATACTTTTCCTAAAAGAGACCCGTTGGACAAAAAAAGAAAAGTCCAGGCAAAAAGGGGGCATCTCGGTGAACCATAAAAAGAAAAGGTTCGGGAAAAAATTAGGGATAAAAGAAAGATAATAAACCCGCAAAGTTGAAAACCTGGAAAGGCGACTTTGGCAAAAATGGGTATCCTGGTGGATTGAAAACCCGAAAGGGAAATCCAGGAAAAAATTAGGGATTTGAAAGCAAATGAATGCGGTATGCGTTCGATCTGTAGGCTTGTGCGTGGGTATCCCGAAGGAAAGGGATCAGTCCAGTCAGTCTTTTCAGAAGGCGAAACACAGGGAACATCGAAGACATACAGGTCATAACTAAATCGATACATGGTGGTTGTCTGTACCATATTGCTGACATTTGTATATATTCTTTTGCTTTTGCGCAATTACCTCTTTTTAGGAATTGCATCCGAATTGTAATTCGCCTATTTGCAGGCCTTTTATCAATAAAGTATTCACTTCAGTCAAAGAGCTTTTCTTTTCTTGTTTTACTTTTACTATTTTGTTTGCAAAAAATGGCCGATATTTTGATAAACATTGTAGGTGAAAACATGAGGCTTTACAGAGCATAACAAAAATAATGACTTTTCTTGAGCGACAAGTATCATGAATGGTAACCGAGGTAACCATTTCGCATATGTAGTATTTTTTTTGTTTGTTGTAGGATGGCAGGATCCTTTACCCGGTAGAATGTTTCTTCACGGCGAGGAAATTGTAATATAGGGTGATTCATTTCTCTCCCAGCAGGAGTTCAGAGTTGTATTTCCCAGCATGAGTGGGTTCATATACTCCGAAACGTTTAGGGTGGGTACTTCAGATAGAATGCAGTCAGATATTTTCGTTTCCCTACAGTAGAGATTTTGTCTTCCTTGCAGAATCCTATTATTAAATCAGAAGTACTGTCACCAGCGAAGGTGTGTAGTGTATCTCCAGCAGAACAAAGCTTTGTCTCCCTACAAAGGCTAATCTCCAACAGGGTGGATTTGTTCTCAATGTATTCCCAGCAAAGTAAGGTTGAAGGATATTCCCTCGGCGGCAGGGAGAATTTCAATTCAATGTTACTCTCCAGCAGAGTCGACGCCCTTTCCCCAACGGAGTCGACGTCCTGGTGTGTTCCCAGTAGTATCAGTATTCAAGATTTTCTTCCTCGAGCAAAGCTTAATGCTGATTCCCTCGACAGGGCAAATGTTTAAGTAGAGAGCGATATGTTCCCTAGTAGAGTGGAGTTCTCAGTAGAAGTCTCTGATGTTCCCCAGTAGAGCGGGTAATTACTTGTACATCCCCAATAGAGTGGATTCCTTTCCCAGCAGAGTGGAGCTCAGTGTTGTTCTTGATTCCCCACTGAGTGGAGTGTTTTGTGTTTTCCCCAGCCTAGTCTTTTGTTCACCGGAAGAGTCTATTCTGGTAGGCCATCTAGGATATTTCCCTCAGTGAAGTTTGACGTTTTTCCCTAGTGGAGTTGGTCTCTTCTCTCCAGTATTTATTTTGCTGGAGTGCTTCCTTTGCATTTGCATTTTGCATAGCATCCTCCCAAATGCGTACAATTTCCATTTCATATGGAGCATTATGCCATTTTCAAACATATGCATGTAAAGGTGGTTCCAATTTTTATTGGTAGTTTTCAACTATTGGGGGTTGATACTTTTTTCCCGTAGAGTTCGCCTTTGGTCGGCGTTCTGGTGATCCTAACTTTTGGTTAGTAACCTTGTTCTTCAGCTTTTGGGTTGGAGGTTATTCCTTGTGAATTGGAAGTGATTCTGACTTTTGGTTGATAGCTTGTGGTCGGTTGTGTATCATCTGGTGATTTCAACTTTTGGTTGGTAGTTTGGGTTCAACTTTGTTCGGTATTGCGGTGATCCCAACTCTTGGTTGGTAGCTTGTGTTCATTACCTATAATGGTATTATGACTTTTGGTCAGTACACTCCACAGTTAAGTAGCCCCGCCATTTCACCTTCGGTCAGTGCTGTGGTGATTCCAACTCTTGGTTGGTACTCATTTGCTGGTCATCCCATCTTTTGGATGGTATCCTTTGATTGTTCCCCACAGGGCTGCTTGGTTAAGTTTCATCTCCAGCGGAGTTTGTCTTCTCCTCATGTCGTAGGTCTGTTGATTGTACGTCTTGCAGGTCCTTTATTTGAGTTTTCCCCCAGGAGGTTACCTTTGGTCGGCATTCTCGTTCATTCCAACTCTTGGTTGGTATCCTTTGGTTGTATCCTAACTTTTGGTTGGTATCCTTTGGTTGTATCCCAACTTTTGGTTGGTATCCGGTGTTCGTTATCCCAACTCTTGGTTGGTATCTTTTGGTTGGCATCTTTTGATTGATATTTTATATTGGACTGTTATCCTCAGTGTGTCGCATTCCAACTTTTGGTTGGTATTCTCTATTTTGCATCCCCACAGGTTGCAAATTTCCGGGTTCTTTTGGTATTCAATCGTCTTCTACCTTGAATGTATGAAAGCTGATGCTTTTCACCCCTTCAGGTCCAAGTCGATTGAATAGGAGTAGCTGTAGCACCCCAAAATTTGCCCTTCTGTTTTAACCTTTGGCTTTTGTTTCTCTACATTTTTCATTTCCGCATATCATAGCATTTGTTCTTGAGGCATGGGATCACGACATTTTTGTGGCTCAGGGTTTCATTTTTAGCGCAAGAGTCTGAACAACAAGCATCAAGAGCTCTGGCCTTTATTTTGCCCGACGATCGAATGACCGATTTTATTTTTTATTTTGTAGGATATTTTTAGCTCCAGAGGCAACACTCAGGCTATCTGAAACATTCCCATAGTTATAATATTCAAGAGCAAGTTCCAGAGGATTAGCAGGGCTCAAAACGGATGAAAACGGGCAATTGTGCACTTTTCCCTCCAAAAGGCGCCAAAATTCAAATTTTCAAGGTGTTAACCGATTAACCTATATGGTTAACCGGTTAACCATAGCAAAATCAGAACAAATTTTAATTTTTAAGGGTTAACCGATTAACCAAGGAAAATTTTTCCTCTGCACGTGAATTTTCAAAGGCAACCACTTTGGGGTCCATTTTGATCACTTGTGAATTTGATTTTACACCAGAAGAAGGATCTAGAACCACTTTGAATTTTGGTTAATTTTCAAATCAATTCAAATTCCCTCCAATTTTCAATTCCTAATCCCATTCCAATTTACATAACCACACTCCAAACCACCACTCTACTCCTAACCTAGAGCATATTTAAATGAATTTGCTCCAAACCTCTCACAAGGGAATCCTCATAATTCCATTTCATTTTCAGAATTCACTCTCACTCTTGGAATTTTGCTCTCAACTTTTCCATCTTTAAAACTCCATTAGAGCTCTCACTTGAGTTCTTTGATTCTCCATTGGAATCATTGAATTCTAGAGCTAAACCTTCATCCTTCATCCTTATTATCTTTATTCCTCCATTCAATTTTCGTGCTAGTGTGGATCTGAACTTGGAAGTTGATCTAGAAGAGCTTATTTGGATCGGTTTAGCTTAATTTTGGTGGATCTTCATTTCTACTACAAGAAATTACTTGGATCTTGAAGAATCTTTGGGTTTCTTGCTTGGATCTGCTTATTTGAAGTTGAATCAACACTCACCAAAGCAAATCTCCGCTTTATAGGTTGGAAATTCTAGATCCAATGCTATTTTAAGCTTATTTTGCATAATCGATGTAGATCTTTAATTTTTGGTGGATTTTGATTCATGTGAGTTGTGATCTTGCTGTTTGAATGTGTTTACATGTTGTTGAATCACTGATTTCTGGTTTAAAATTCGTACATAATTGATTACATTATCATTTGGATGATTGCACATTGGATTAATTGTTATAAGTGCTTTTAAGCTGCTGTTTTTTTGCTTCTGGTACAGTGTTAATCGGTTAACCAGTTGCAATACAAACTTGTTAACCAAGTAACCAGTGTGAATTTTCAAAAATCTTTAATGGTTAATCGGTTAACCAATAGTGTTAACCGATTAACACTAAACCAGAATGCCACTTTTGGTTGTTTTCAAGCATGTTTTGGTTGCTTCTCACGTTGAATCTTCATGGATCAATATGATGCATTTGAGTGAGCTGTTTTGGATATGTGTTGCTGTTCTTGGTTGTTTAGTCTTGATTATTCAACACGCGTGGTTTGATTTCCATTTGAATGCATACTTTTGTAGATGTTGTTCAAGTGATGATCATTTGCTTTGCTTGAGTTTGAAGAATTGCTTGGTTGAGATGTGCTTGTGGTGGCTACTGTCCCACACTTTTTTTCCTCCAACTCTTCTTTGATGATTGATGGTAATGGTCGTAGAAGCTCGCTTCTCCCATTTCATCTCATCCTTGCATCTTTTGTGCTTGCATTTCATGTTTGCATTTCATCTTTCATTTCTTTCATTTTTGTGATTGAATTGCTTTGTGTATTCTTGGTCTTTTGCCACGATCCCTTAGGATTCCTAGTCCCTCGGTTTAGGATGGGGGTAGGAGAGACATTAGGTGTTCAATCCAAGCATGATAACATTAGGGTAGATTTCCCCTTTCAATCCCAACTTTAAGACCACTTTGCATGACAATGTTAGGGCCGATCGAGTTTCCCTTAGACCTTTCGTGCGTCTCTTTTCTCATCTCAAAACACATTCTAACTCATCTAATAAATACGATAAATTTTGTAAGCTACAAGCCTTAAGCACATGGGAAATGACGAGTGAGGAGTCTCCCCTCGTTTGTCTAGAGTGTTTAGTGTACGTCTCGTTTGGGGGCGATATGCGACGCATTCGTTCTCAAGTCATAGTCTTTAGTGCAACATGAGTTACAAGCTTAACTCAATTCACTTCTTCTTAAAAAACACAAAAAAAACATCAAACCTTTTTATCCTTCGGGATTAATTGAAAAACATTTTCAAAAAGAGTGTGTTAAGCTTTGGTTCTACCGCAAATAGGCATCGTCCCTAACTACTGGAATGAAGGTTGAACCCTACTCAATTAAAACACTTAACCAATCTGTGGTCGTGTCAGCCCGAACAACGTTTTCTCTGATTTCTCATACCAGATGAGGAAATGTAGGCACAAGACGACAATGTCTTGGAGAGCAACCTTTCCCCACCTTCACCCGTAGTTTTCTGAACTACGTTTACTCTGACTTTCCCGTTGCCGAGGGAATACGTAGGCATAGAGAGGTGATGCTCTATCGAGTTTCTTTCCTTTTCTTTATTCCATGTGAGCCAGCATTTGATAGATAAACACACCCTTTGATTAGACAACAAGTGTGGATCCCATTGAGTACAACGGACGTGAGGGGTGCTAATACCTTCCCCTTGCGTAACCGACTCCCGAACCCAAGATTTGGTTGTGATGACCTGTCTTTTCCCTTTTTCGTAGGTTTTCTATGATCGTTTCATTTCCCTCTCTTTGGGATAAATAACGAACGGTGGCGACTCTTCTATTTTTCCGTCGGGTATTTTTCGCAGTTGCGACAACTAGGATTAGAAGTTATGGTCTTGCAAAGTTTGCACCAAATTAGGGTTTTCTCATAACTTAGAAAAATTTCCAGTTCTTCATGGTTTCCCTTTTTACAAGTAACTTCATATTTCTTAATTTTATTGATCAAACATGATCCAAATCACATATCAACATTTTTCTTGACTTGAAGAGACCATGTTTAACCAACAACTCCAAAAGTCAAACTTGATTTTGACCACAATTGACTTTTGTATCAAATGAATTTTGAACTTTTTGATCCTTTATGAAATCAAATCCTTGGGTTAAATTAAAATTCATGGATGAATGACTTTCCTAGGTGAACACGGAAACCCATTTTTTCCTATTTAAGTGATTTTTCAACATTTTTTAGGTTATGTTGTTGGGAACTTTTTACCCCAACTTCATCAAACATATTCTTGAGTAAATTTAGCTTATAAATAACACATGGAGTGTATATCTTGGTGATCCAGAGTCAAATCCACTTTAATCGGAACTGACAAACAGTGAGATTTGTATTCTTCTTCCTTCCTCTCTATGTATTTTTCATTTGTTGGGGTTTTGTATGTAAGTTTATCTTGATTGTATGTATATTTATGGATCTTTGTATAAAATACCTTTTACAACTCTTTAGAGATGTCATCTATGATTTTTTACTTAATGAGTTTGGATTGCTATAGACATATACGGTTCGAACGCGATTTAAGATGAACATCTGTTAGATTGTAAACTCTAGACATAGATTTAGGTATAATATTCCCATGGGTATCAGTTCTTAGTGCTCCGTGTTGTTGAGTTGCATGAGGCGTCATCGATGAGACGATACGATTGATCTCTCGACTTTGCGTTAGACATAACCTCTGTTGTGAGCGATACGTGATGATATTGACGAGTGATTTAGGTTGCGGGCATTTGATCCATATATTTTTAGTACATGATGGGTAGAACGAAACACAACTCCTGATGAGTTTTCTCATTTCTTAAGAATGTATTTATTTTCTTGTCTTATGTTTTCCTTTTGCACTTTTATCTCAAACCATCCAAACTCTAGCTTAGATATGTACAGATTGTCAAACAACATTATTTCCTTCGCACCGATCCTTGTGGAGACGACATAAATTCCAGAGGGAATTCTTCAGAAAATAATATTTTTGCTTTCCGCTTTACCGCTCCAACAAAATGGCGCCGTTTGTGGGGGATTGGTTTTGATATTGAATTGCATTGTGATATTTTCGTTGCTTTTTGAGCTCTGTACATAATTGTATATATGCTTGTATAGATACATGTTTTTCTTTTGTCTTCCATTCTTACCATCGCACCTTAAAACACTCTTAGAAGTTGAACGTGTGTCAGTTTCACTAAATGTAGGACCAGAGTTCATCAAGAAGAAGAACAAGGTTAAAATAAAATTTTGAGCCTAATATCCTTTTGTTCAAAAACCGTGACCTAGCCACGTTGCAACCCTTAAAAGACCTAATTAAGGTAGGGTTTATTCTGAAAGCATGCTACAACAAGATTGTGTTAACCTGACTCCAACTGATCTTTGTCAATCATTTGTATTGATCACACCACCTTGCACATTGTGAATGGCTAGATCGGTTTGTGTTCTAATCATTGAGTCCTTCATCTTGTTGATATCAATAAATTTTGATTTCAAATTTTCCATAAGCATTGCATTAAAATTACCATTTTTGAATGAACTATTTTAATTGCAAGTTAGCATTTAGCATCAAAGGAATCCCAACAATGTGCAATCAGTTGAGGAGCTTGATCATGTGAAAGGAGTCCAACCAAGGGCAGATCACTTGAGAATCGGTCAACCCGAGCTAATTAATCACACAGTTAAGTAATCAAAAGTCGATCTTCAATACTCAGGCTAGGGGATCCACCACAAAGAGCTTAGTGAGTCCAACTCTCTAAGAGTCTGTCAATCCAAAGTCTCCATGTCCAAGCATTGGCTAGTCAAGGGGCAGAACACTGCAAAATTAAAACACTTGGGGAAAGCTACCTCAAAGTCGGAGCAAGTTGCTTCCAAACTCCTTTTAAGGATAATTTCTTCAAAGACCCAATAAATTGGGGTAAGATGAGCCATAGAGGGGAAAGTCCTTTACGTTCCTTTAAGATGTTCAAGCAAGCTATATATCAGTAACTGTGAGTTCAAGAAGAGTGTCAAGGAATCATGATATCACCCCATCATTTAGCCTTTTTCCTTTAGAAAGAGAAACCTTGCTGCAAAAAGAACCTTCCATCCATTACCCACACAGGGGAATCTTGGAAACCATCGAGTCATTACATCAATCATTCTCATGCATTAATCATGTCGCTTCACTCTAGCGTTAAGTCGTACATATCATCTCATTCATCGAGCATGTGACCATAGCATGAAATATCAAGCATCAAAAAACCAGTTCTCGTCTGGTAGTCGTTTTTAAAACTAGTTCCTGTCTGGTAGTTGATTGTAAAACCAGTTCCCATCTGCTGGCCTATTTCTAACTCCAATTATCATCTGGTAGTCGGTTTCTTTTACAAAGTAGTTCCCTTCTAGTAGCCCATTATAAAGTCAAATTTTGTCTAACAATAAATCAGAAGAAACCAGTTCCTATCTGGTAAAACATTTGAAAGTCAGTTCCCGTTTGAAAGTCAGTTTTCAAGCACCACTTCTCGTTTGGTAGCCGTTTCTTAAAATCAATTCACATATGGTAGCCTATGTTTAACTTCAGTTCTCGTATGGATAGCCAGTCTTTTCCAAAAACTAGTTTCCGACTGGTAGCCCATTTTAAAGTCAGTTCTTGTCTGACAAACAAAAACAAAAAACAAAACACTTGTTCTCGTCTGGTAATCTACCATTCAAGTCTAGTTGTTACTGGAATTCTATTTTTAAAGTCTAGTTGTTACTGGCACTCTGTTTTTATAGTCCAATTGTTACTGGCACTCTATTTTTAAAGTACAGTTGTTACTGGAACTCTATTTTTAAAGTCTAGTTGTTGCTAGCACTCTGTTTTAAATTCCAGTTGTTGCTGGAACTCTTTTCTTAAAGTCCAATTGTCATTGGCATCTTTTAAAGTCAAAGTTGTCACAAGTATTACCTATAATCCAATTGTCATTGATACCTAATGTCCAATTAACATTGGCACCTTCAAAATCCAATTGTTATTTGCATCCTCAAGATCCAATTGTCACTGGTATTATTTCATAGCCCAATTGTCATTGGCATCTCCTAGATTCCAGTTGTCACTGTCATTAGCTTCAAAGTTCAGTTGTCACTTATATCATTCCAAAGTCTAGATATTACTGGAACTCATTTTTTGTAGTCCAATTATTATTGGTATTCAAAGTCCTGTTGTTACTGGAACTCATTTTTTGTAGTCCAATTGTTATTGGTATTCAAAATACAATTGTCACTGACACCATTGTCAAAATCCAATTTTTATTGGTATGTCTAAGGTCCAATTGTCACTGGCGCCCATTGCTTAAAATCCAATTGTCATTGGTATTCAAAATTTAGTTATCACTAGCACCCTTTTTCAAGTCTGGTTGTTACCGGATTCTATTTAAAGTCCAGTTGTCACTGGCACCATTGTTAAAATCCAATTTTTATTGGTATGGTCAATGTACAGCTGTCAACGACACCCTTTTTTGAAGTATGGTTGTTACCAACATTGTTCTCAAGTCCAACCGTTATTGGCACTCATTGTGAAGTCCAATAGTGATTGGCAGCCCAAAATCCAGTTATTACTGGTATCATCTACAAAGTCCAGTTGTCACTGGCATCCCTTTTAAAGTCCAGTTGTTATTGGCATTCATGTTCTTAAAAGTTCAGTTGTTACTAGCACTTACTTTGATTAGTTCAATTGTCATTGGTACTTAAAGTCCAGTAGTTACTGAAATTGTTTACTAGACCAATTGTTATTGGCATCTTCAAAATTGTTATTGGTATATCTAAAAGTCCAATTGTTACGGGCATCCCCTAAAGTCCAATTGTCACTGGCCCCATCTTTGGAAGTCCCGTTGTAACTGGCACCAATCCGTCAAAAGCCGGTCATAACCATGCTTGCGGTCTAAGTTCAATTGTTGTTGGCATATACAAAGATTTTAATTACCCTGTTGTTTTTCCTGATGATGCCTAGAAGATCATCTATGATTCTTTGTTTTAAGGAATATCCAGAAGCTTGGATGTTATTCTTGTTAGAAAACTCCAATGATGTTTGTTTCAATTGATTTCTTCATAAAGAATCATCGTATTCTTGTTTGTATGCATGATCTTCTAATAAGAAGACTCCAATGTCCTGTTTTTATGGACTATCTTCTAATAAGAAGTCTCCAATTTCTTTTTTGTGTGGATGATCTTCTAATATGAACACTCCAGAACTGTCAGCTATTTTCTAATTTTTTCAGGTCATATATGAACTTGTTTGATAAATCACTTTGAATATTCCCCAGTGTCATTTCCCTAACAATTGTTATCCCCAATAAGTCTTCACCCATTGTCATTGATATCTCTTGTGGATTACCACTACCATTTGTTTCCATCATTTCTACAAGTATGTCCACCATCCACCATAAAACAATTTATCATGCTAGGGTTCACTTCATCTTATACCTCATATCCTCAGCAAATAAAAAAAGAGAGTCCCTCATAGTTTCATAGCATTGTGTATAATATCATTTCATCTGCATTCAAGGACAAAATTTAGGTCTTTTTAATATTTAACTATCTCTCACTGCGATCATACGAAGATTAACCCTCTTCATATTCTCTGGTTAAAGATGCTTAAATATGGGCAACTGTCATACCCCAATTTTGACTCTGAATATTTGAATTGACAGTTATCATGACATCTGATAAGATTTAGTGGGATTTCTTTATCATTTTTTATAAGGAACATGTCAGATTCCCAAGGTGCCCACCTAATGACAAAAATGAAGCGTTCTCAAGTGGCTGAAGTTGCAAAAATAAGTCATGATATAGAGAAACAATTAAGGGCTATGGAAAGCTTTAACATAGTGAAACTTTATGACATGTGTTTAGTGTCAGGTCTTGTTATACCTCAAAAAATTTAAAGTACCCGATTTCGAGAAGTACAAAGGGGATAGTTTCCCAAGACACCATTTGGTGATGTTCTGTCGAATAATGGCTTCCCATACGCATGGCAATAAGTTGATGATTCACTATTTTCAAGACAAAATGAGTGGGCCATCATTGGCTTGGTACATGAAGCTGGAAAAAAGTTATATTCAATCATGGGAAGACTTAGCCAATACCTTTCTGAAGCAGTACAACTACAACTTGGATGTGGCTCCAGATAGAAGATAGTTGTTGAGTATGTCTCAGAAAGATAATGAATCCTTTAGAGGATATGTACAACGGTAGAGAGAATTGACAACCCAAGTACAACCACCAATTTTAGACAGAGAGTTAGTTGACATGTTCATGGATACCTTGCAAAGCTCATACTTTGAAAGGATGATAGGTATTACATCATCTAACTTCTCTGACTTGGTGAAAGTTGGAGATCATATCGAGAACGGTCTCAGGAATGTAAAAACCCAAGATGTCTCAAGAAGCCAAGGTAGTGAGAATGAATCCCCCAGTAGCTCTTAAGAGGACAAAGAGGATGTAATTAACTCAGTCATCAAGTATTCTCATGATGTACGAACAATACCTTGTGGTACCTCATATTCTTAGTGATCATCATTTCCAGTGCCATGCAATCCTTATGAGTAATCAACAATGGCTAGAGCGCCATTCCAGCAACCTTGGATTGCTCCTCATTTGAGACGGAAAGCCCATGGCTGAGGATATCATAACCGGTGTCAGAACCAACATAAGCCTCGCAATAACTTGGAAAGAAAGAATGCTCTTCTTGCTCTAATTCCCATGTCATACAGTCAACTTCTGCACCCTCTGATTCAAAGCTTGTTGGTGGTTCCCAAGGCTCTGAAACCTGTTCCAAAGCCATACCCACCAAGGTACAATCCCTATGTGCATTATGGATATCATGGAGGATCGATAGGACACTCGACTAAAGACTTCAAAGCTTTCCAAGCTAAGGTGCAACAATTGATCGATGAAAAGTATAAAGCCTTTTCATTAGAAGGAAACCTGGTGGTGCATGTCATCCATTTTCTCTAATAAGTGTGAAGACCTCAAGGGGCATCTCCTAAAGTCAGTTGATTAAACAGGAAGTCATCCTCAATGTTGGTAGTCATGGGGCATTTTTATCATTTGCATTTGTATTTTCTTTGTTTATTAAATGCTACTTGTTTTTAAACCTTATTGTCTTTAATTGTAATATTAATGAAGTGATCATAAATTTTCTAAATCAATCCATTTGTGTCCACTCTCGTTATTTTTCCTTCATTAATGTAAAAAAAATATCAACTCTTCTCCCATTCACCTATTTTCATCAAACTTGTGTTTAAGTAATGATTGGAAGGAGGATGATGAAAACCAGATACCCATAAATATTGTTGGTATGCTTTGTAACACCCCGAATTTAATCATGATATTTGAATTAATTATTTAATTGAGAATATTCATGTTTCGCTGAATTTCCAGTGGTTTTGTGAATATTGGAAAAATGTGCATTTTCGGGTATTTATTTGATTAATAGCATATAATATTAATTTATTAATATTATTATTAATTAAATGGAATATAGGTGAAATAAGGGCAATTTGGGCATTTGAGGAAGTTAGTAAGGGTAATAAGGGAAAAGCCCAATTTGTGAGGCCCAAGACTAAGTTGGACAAAATAGAGTTCTGAAAGGGAATTTGAATTCATTTGTATTAACCGTGAAAGTTTGGTGGCCAGAGCTCTGAAGGAAAGGTTGGAGGCAGAAGATCGCAAAGTTAATTGTGAAAGCTGCGAATCGACTAAGGTATGGGGAGTATCGCATTTCATGATTTTCTATGTATGCCTTTCGGTGTGTTTATGGTGGGGTTTATGATTTAGGGTATGTTTGGTTGAATTGGGAGAATTAGGGAAATTGATGAATAGACTTTGAGGTTATGATTGATGGCATGTATCCCTGAATATTGACATGAATTTAGGAAACCTTATCGGACTGTTTGATGTGTAACATGAATTTGGAAACCTTAGGCCTTTGTGGCCAAAACCTTGGATTGTGATATGTTTGACCTTGTAGGAATAGGAATATTCAAATGTGAGTAACCTAATGAACCATAGATTTTGTATCGTTATCGCTGTATGACCTTATGGATAATTTAGGGATGTTTTGGGGGCATGAGATGTGTGAATCGTATGAGTTTTTGGGTGGAAATCAGTTCTGGTGCGTAGCAGAAGTTCTAGCGAGCAAGCCAGCGAAGGTTCGCTACAAGACTCGCCTAGCGAGAAAGCCAGTGAGGATTCGCTAGAAGCTCACCTAGCGAGCAAGCCAGCGAGGGGTTCCCTACGAGACTCGCCTAGCGAGCGATCCAGCGAACATAGTAGAGTTCGCGAAAGTAATTGTTGTGCAGCGATGTCGTGATGTGTGATTCTGGGATTTCTGGGATGAGTTGCCATGAGTATGACAATGGGTTTTAGGTGATGTGTACATGATGTTATGGTAGTTTTCTATGATGTATCAATTGAGTTAATATGATAAAACTACCATGATTTGATGAACTATGTGATAACATGAGATATGATGGTTTATGTGATGATGATGAGTATGATGAATGATGATGCACCATATGCTGTATTTTGAGGATTATTATTGTGACGTGTGCATCATGCATTCATGCGCATTCGATTGCTTTGGCTTGAATCCCACTGTGTGGATGTGAAGTATTTTGACGTGCTCCGATCCTATTGATGGGGATCTATGGAGGGTTGATGGTCCAGTGTCCATCATGCTGTGATGATTGGTACCACACACATTGAGTTGTGTTGCATTGCATTTATGAATCTTTGTGTATAAATTATGATGTTGTGACCTTTGGGGCATATGTGAGTAATACGAATGTGTTGAATATGAATATGTTGTCGTTTATGCATTAATTGTCATACATTGATTATTATGAAGTGTTTTACTCACCCTGCCTGTTTGAATGTTACCTCCACGTGGGTAACGTGCAAATTATCCAGTTTAGCTGTGGACGCCGACGAGGAGTTAGTGTTGAAGTTTTTGAGCGTTTTAATCTTTTGGTCAGCTTAGAGGGTCTTGCTCTGATATGTAACATTGGGTTGGGTTCCTTGAGTTGATTTTATACTATTGATGTTATTTTGATTAATTTCCCTCTTTGAGGAAAACTTTGAATTATGTTTTGAATTCTGATGTTTATGAAGCTTTGATGTATTTTGGAAAAAAAACCCGTAGTTACGGAGTATGGACCTATTTTTGATGACTTTGAGAAATGTACGCCCTTTTAGTGGCTTTTTAATGAGACTTATTTATTCACTCTGATTTATGTGTTATTTTGCCTTGATATTTTTGGGGTAGAAAAAGGGTGTTACATGCTTTCACTTAAAACTTTGTTGATGATGTACGACATTGTTTTAAATCTCCAAATATTGAAAAGATAAGGAGTTAATCCCTATTCAACCACTTTGAGCCTAGAATTTGGTGTTTCTTTCGGAATTAAAACCCTTAATCTTAACCAGGGGAAGGGTAGATGTGTTGAGATAGTTTGACTATGCATTTAACCGTCAAAAGAATTTGTCCATTTGTATAACCTCCATAGAGGTCAACCGCATGTGATCTTTCTTGACACGATAAACTGTTAAAGAAGTCATGAAAATATAAAAGAAATTATGGTGGTCGATCCTTGTCCACCAATAACTTTGCAGTCGCCAACCTTCTAACAAAAAAATGATGAATAAATCTCACTAAGTCGAATACCACAAAAAACAACTTAGGCAAAAATTTGGGCATCACGGTGGACCAAAAGCTTCAAAAAACGGTCCAGGAAAAACAAGAAAAAAATAAATCAAAATAGGCTATCAAAATCTTTACAAAAACAAAAACAAAATAAGATGACTGTCATTTTAAGAAAACCTTGAATACTCATCCTTACCATCACACCTTAAAACACTTTTAGAAGTTAAATGTGTGTGTCAATTTAAGTGAACATAGGACCGGAGTTCATAAAATAGAAAGGGTAGGTTAAAATTAAATTTTGAGCCTAATTTCCTTTTGTTCAAAAACCGTGAATCAGACCACGTTACAACCCTTAAAAGACCTAATTGATGTAGGGTTTATTCTTAAAGAATGCTACAACAAGGTTGTGTTAACCTGACTCCAAACAAATTTTATCAATCATTTATATTGATCACACCACCTTGCACATTGTGAATGGCTAGATCAGTTTTGTGTTCTAATTATTCAGCCCTTCATTTTTTGATATCAATAAATTTTGATTTCAAATTTTGCATAAGCATTGCATTAAAATTACCATTTTTGAATGAACTATTTTATTTGCAAGTTAGCATTTAACATCAAAAGAATCCCAATAATCGTGTCTCCTTTAAAACAGCTCAAGAGTTTTTGGTTTACATTGCATCCTTCTTACTTCATGTTATATGTGGTTATGTATGGTATATTTGGTTACTTTTTCTTTGTCTCTTTTTGATGTTGTCAAAGGGGGATAAGCTTGATGCAAGATGAAGTTGGGATGCATATATTCAGCGGGAATCTTCATAAATACATGAAACACATCGTCTCAAGTTTCTCTATCATAAAAAAAAGGGAGTATGTGAGTGCAACTTTCTGTTAAATGTAGTTTGTATGATGTGAAAACTAGGATACTTTAGCAGTGATGTATATTGGATTGTATCCTCTAATTCTAAAGGTACATTTTAGCATTAGGAAGCATAAAAGCATTTAAAAACAAGTTGGAAAAGGTTTCATGCACCAAAAATGCATGAAAAGTATTTTTTGTAAAAAAGTGCATTATAAGTCGCCACATACGATTATAGGTCGACCTATAGAAGTTTTTTTTTCTGCTATAGGTTGACAAATTCATTCCATAGGTCGAAACCTGTGCTTCATTATTAAAGCCAATAGGCTCTATTAGATATGTTGTCTCTACAGGTCGACCCATAAGCAGCACATAACCTTCATAGGTCAGCCTATGCCCTTATACAGGTCAGCCTATGCACCAAACAGGTCGGTACGTGACTTTCACAAGTCGACTTATGCAACAAAAATTTCATAAAATTCAGAATCTTTTTCAAATATTTTGCATTACTTTTGCCTCCTAACATGCATGCATATATATACTTTCTGCATGCATCATTTATTTTCAATGATCTTGATAAAAAAATCATAAGCGAAACCTAGAATATACTAAGAGTCATCATCATCTTCAACCTTGGTTTTATGCATACACACAAGTACACATAATCATTCATTGTTTGGGTTCCATATAGAACCAAGTTGATAAGGTCCAATTTAACTTGTGGTATTGTAAAATGGGTTGAGATCTTCGGGGGGTTTCAAATAAGAAAACTAAAGTGGGGTTTTCCTTCAAGATCAAAGTATGGATTTGAAGGTTCTGAACATGATTACTCAATTTTGGATTTGACTGAGTGAAGGCTTTGAATAGATTTGGTTCTTACAAAGTAGTAGTGTAAGACAATGAATCATCTTGGAAAATCTGCGGTTACAATAGGCTGCAATTTGGATTTGATCGAGTGAAGACTTCAAAGGGTTGTAGTTCTTGCAAAGGAGTAGCGTGAGACGGTGAATTGAATTATCATTGTTGGGTGACTTGATCAAGCTCACATCAAGAGAAAAGAAATTTTTATAGTCAACATCAAACTTAGGGTTTGTCAGGTTGCATTGTTACATTTCTCTTGTGAAAATACTATTGCAAAGCGAGATCGATTGGAGAACTACCTAAACAAATCCTTGTGTACTCTCTCTCTCTCTCATATATATATATATATATATATATATATATATATATATATATATATATATATATATATATATATATATATATATATATATATATATATATATATATATATATATATATATATATATATATATATATATATATATATATATATATATATATATATATATATATATATATATATATATATATATATATATATATATATATATATATATATATATGTGTGTGTGTATATATATATATATATATATATATATATATATATATATATATATATATATATATATATATATATATATATATATATATATATATATATATATATATATATATATATATATATATATATATATATATATATATATATATATATATATATATATATATATATATATATATATATATATATATATATATATACACACATATATATATATATATATATATATATATATATATATACATATATATATATATATATATATATATATATATATATATATATATATATATATATATATATATATATATATATATATATATATATATATATATATATATATATATATATATATATATATATATATATATATATATATATATATATATATATATATATATCTTTTAGATTTCGTTTGCAAATTGTCGTGTTCCTCATTTGTGTGATTAATTTGTTTGGTGATTTCTTTTGAAAATCATTTGAAAGTGTTTTGTTGAATTGATCATAATCATTTTGATTATGGTTGGATTTGAAGATCAACAAAACTATACAAAATCTTAAACATAATTGATTGCATACAAGGTGTTTCATAATTTGTTTCTTTGTGTATTTAGTTTGATTTATCATTGGAAATTGAATTGATTTTTAAGGAGCTTTCTAGTAATTGTGATTAAAGCCTATAGATTAAATTTGCTTATCTTTATCTCCAATTTGTTTGGACATACGCATATTCTAGCTTTTCGATAGTGATTTGGTTTAGACGAATTAATCCAAGTTACTTCTGCTAGCCAACATTTTGAAAACTGTTTTTATCTATCAATTTTTTCGAGGATCTATTCACCCCTCTCTATATAAGTTGCCTTCGTCTAACACACTTTTTCCCTCCATGCTTGTATAGGGCGAGGGTTTTTAATGAGGCTCCCCATTTTGTTATTTTAAATAATTTTCATTTTCTATTGGTGACTATTCATAAAAATCCTGAAGTTTTTGGAAAAGATCGCCATTAAAGGCGATCAAAATGTTAGATCCTTTAGTGGGATCTTTGCCTCCCTTAGAGGAAATTGAAATGCTAGATCCATTAGATGGACCCTTTTCGCCCTTAGAAGCGATCAAAAAGGTGGATCCTTTAGTGTAATCTTTGCTGCTCTTTGAGGCGGTCAATACATTTTATCCTTTATTGGTATCCTTGTCATCCATAGAGACGATCAAAATGCTAGAAACATTAGTGGGATACTTGTCGCCCTTAGAGAAAATTGAAACATCTGATCCTTTAGAGGAATCCTTTCCATCTTTAGAGGCCATTAAAACGTTGGGTCCTTTAGAACCTTTCTGCCGTTAAAGGCGGTCAAAATGTTGAATCCTTTAGAGGGATCTTTGTCGCACTCATAAGCAATCAAAATATTGGATCTTTAAGTAGGATCCTTGTGGACCTTAGAGGCGATCAAAATGAAGGATCCTTTAGTGGGATCCTTGCCACCCTTATAGGCAATCAAAATGTTGGATCCTTTAAATGGGATCCTTGCTGATCAAAAGTTGGATCCCTAAGAGGGATCCTTACAACCATCATCGAGGCAATCTAAGTCGCCAAATAGAACTGGTAATCATGGTAGAGGATCCAGACAAACCACTTTTATTGACCGGTACCCTGGCTCCCCATAAAATAAATCATTTCCCCCTAAACTCACCCAAGAATAAAGTACAAGAATGAAAATCGGGATAAACTAATAATATTAGCAATCATAAAGCAGAGAGTCACTTACTCTTACAAAAAGAGGATATTACAAAAGGGTCAAAGTATGAGGAACTATTCATCGTCCACCATCTGATCATCCCAAACCATCTGAAATGGATCCATCTTGCTTAAGTATAAGTTAGGATAAAAGAAGCCTACCTCATCCTTGAGTGAAAAGGCTTTCTCCTCTAAAGTTTATCTGGTATTAAGAGCCTTCTAGAGAGATTTCTCCATACGGTTCACCTCTTCAAGCTAGATAAGTGTCACGGTAGGTATTCCCATAACATGTGCCTTCAAAGTGTCTCACTTTTATCTTAATGCCCTTACCGCCACCTCGCCTTCTTGGGCGTCTATCATAGCAAAGTTTACCCTAAACTTTAATTCTCGCATAGTGCGATAATGTTTCTCTATATGAGCTTTCCCTATTAGAAGGCACCACAAAAGTTGGACCTCTAGTAGGTTCAATAAACTAGTAGAATACATGCTAAGAAGCAACTAGTAATCATCAGGAAAGTTCTCCAAAAAGGAGAGGTGAAAATCGGAGAACTTCAGTGCATTAAAGGTATGGCTATTCCACAAAGAAATTCCAAGAGGGTCAGATCCACCACATGCTTTCTCACCCTGTTTTATTACCTGGTGTCTTCCTAATGGTTTAATAGAACCCTCCTCCCGCCTTAGAACCTTGGGAGGGCGAGCCTCACAGGCCTGGGATGTTTCACACTATAATTTCCCTCCGCCAACAGCCAAACCTCTGGGGAGAGGAGGGGAAAAACTCATTTGCTACTACGTAGCTTGCATCCAAACTAAACAATTTCTCCTCTTATTGAAGGAAGCTTTAGTTGTGTCCTCTTTAAAGTAGGGAACACTATTATCACATATAAGATAATAAATAGAGAATCAGATCAAAAAAAGCATTATTCCATGCCATAAATTGTACCCTAAGTACTCCTCTACCACATCATCATTTTCACGGTCTCGGGTGATTTTAGTGCAAGAGCTCAAAGTATGAAAGCATTTCAAAATCTAGATCATCTCTTGGCCAATGGGGGAAAGAGAAATCGAGTCCACTTCTTTGATAAGTCCAGGACTCGGCATCCATGATAGAGGAAAGAGAGGGCTCCTTCACCCCAAGATTCACCAGAGGTGCATTGCCTCACCCCCTTACTCGCACAAACCTATATTTCCAGTCCTCATAAGTGCTCATATATAGTTTTAACAAGCACCTACATAGAAAGGAAAGTAACCTCACTGAGCCGTTGTTAGGAAGAATTTATGTACAAAAGAAAGAGAGGAAAGCAAATAGTGGGAGAGATGCCTAGATTACAACAGACTATTTAGAAACCCCTAAGCATACTCCATATGTTGGGGTGATCAAGGAGAGGGTGACATTGACCGTCTCTAGGAAATCTACCTCAAGAAGTAAAAGGGTCAAGATTCCTAGTTTATGAATAACATGTAGGTGAAAATGAAAGTAAGGATCAAATGGCTTACTAGAGGTGTCCATATTAGCCCTCTCTTTTTCTGAACAGGGTTCCAATATCACATCCTCCTCATGTCATGTATCTGAAAACCTAATGTCATGGTGAAACCTTCTGACCATGTTGGAATTAGAGTACAAGGACACAATATCTTGAGCATGAATACGCTTGATGTTCTTACCCATATTTACTTTGGGCATAAAATCCAGGATAACAGTGTTTTTGCCCTAGGAAAATGAGAGAATTTATCACTCTTCTCTTCTTTCCTCCTCTAAAGTTATCATATGCATGCATATTTTTTCTAGAAGGGGAAAAGTAGAAAGGGAGAGGGAGAAGAGAAAAATATTTTCTAGAGCAATGTATCAATCTCCTTATATAAATCTAATAACACAAGTAATATATCCACCCAATGGGATAATTGCTGCAAGGAGTGAAAAATTTCTTACACGTGGAAGTTGTGTATAAGAAATAGAGGATAGATTGGTTTTCCTAAGAATTCCATCATTGAGTTGCATTAAATTCTACCCACACTCTTTTTCCACTAAAGCATTCAAGCTTTCATAATTGGTTGACATTTTGATGTCTCAAAGTTTAATCAATAGAAAATTGAAATATCTCATTACCACTTGGCCAAAGATAGATACTCACCCCAAATTGAAGGACTCGCTTCCATTAAAAAGGTCACCTTCACCCGAAGGAATCGCCCAAAGCTGAAGGACTCGCCTCTCATTAAAAAGGTCGCCTTCAGATTAGGGACTCGCCTCCCATTAAAAAGGTTGCTTTCAGTTGAGGGACTCACCCCAAGCTGAGGGATTTGCCTCCTATTTAAAAGGGCCACATCCCAAAATATTGAGCCTGACTATTATCAAAAGGCTCCCCCAAGATCATTGAAAGAAACCTGAAAGAAGTCTTAAAACAGTTTATCCTTTACAAGTTCACATGCTTTAGGGATTGTGTAGTGTTATATTTGTGAGGGTCCTAGTAAGGGCGGCATAAGGGTTCCTACCCTGTGAGGTGTCACCTGGACGTTACCTTTGTGTATTTTGGGGGCTTGTCCTCATAATAAGACATATGCACAATGTCATTATCCATCCACCAGTTATTTCGATTGGTTCATACTACAACTTTCTAAAAGATAGATAGTTAACAACCTTCCCCGGTTAATGGGGAACAATTATCACCTTTTAGAGTTTACTAAACCTAAAGCCCAGTGAGCCTCTATAAATACCTCTCCCTTAGTATGAGAGAAGGAGATTCATAACCTAATTAGCATTACACATGATATAGATCCTCTCACCTCATGTGAGCTAGCCTCTCTTACCACCATAAACACCGCCATATTGGACCTCTCGCCGCCTCGGACAAATCTTAACCACTCGAACTATTATAAACTTACTAAGGCGTCTGAGTATCATCTACCCTTGTAGGGATACCATGCACATATGTAATTCTTTACTAGTATAGTTATGAATCTAAGATACAGATTTTGTCACACACCACAAATTAATCAAATTATTTTACTTTCACTTGGCTTACATTTAGGGAAAGCCTACAAACCTTAGTTTGTAATCTATTTATTAGCATATTATTTATGAAATTATGTACGTTTGTCATCATCAAAAAAGGAAAGATTTTCGAACAAAATATAATTTTAGTAACAATATCCAGTTTTTATGATAGCAATTTAATTATGAATATTTAATTTGGGGTCAAAATGTGGACCCAACCCGACAAGCATGCTTGTTTTACCCACAATTTTTGTGGGTCGAAGCATGATTTTAGGCCATTTATTGGGCTTCTCCCACCCTGCCTTGTTTTTTGGAGAAGATTTGTGGATGCAAGCATTAATAGGGTGAACATGGTTTTTTGTTACTTTTAGGTTTTATATGTGCAAGGCATCTTGGGCCTAACCCGTCCTACCCTGTTTTTTGCAAGGAGTGCCAAAGTTTCTGACCCGCAACCTTTTTTATGTATGTCATGCCCCTTTTTTTCAAGTTTAGTGTGGTGAGTCTAACCCGGTCGCACATGCTCGTTTTTCATTCCTACAATTAATACTATAATATGTTTTTTAATTTGTGGAATAATTTGCAATCATCTATAGAAAATAGAGTCATGATCATCGACAATATAAATTATCATATGTAATAGAGTCAACAAGTTTGGCCACCTATAACTTAAGTCTAAATGATCATATGTGTCCCATATAAAGAAGTTAATTATATTTTCCATAGTCAACAAGTTTGACCACCTAGATCATAAGTCTAAATGATCATCTGTGCCCCATGTAAAGAAAATAATCATATTTACCATAGTCAAGAAGTTTGACCACATAGACCTTAAGTTTAAATGATATCCAAGAAGTACACCTCAAGAAGTATGCAATGGTGATTACTCCCGTGGATCAAATAAATCCACCTTTCACGGGTGAGGCGACGCATGGAGCCCCATGCCTGGTAAAGAAAAAGAGGAAGGAGAGGAGAGAAAATTCATGCACCACACACTCAATAATATTGTATGAGGATTCGGTAGGGCGGTGAGACTAGTTCCATCTCTAGATGGTACGCTCTCCAAGTTATTAATATAGAAGACCTCCCTAATGTCGAAGGCAAGGTTGGGCTAAAGATGCATGAAGCTAAAATTGCCTTCTCTGAGAAGGACACAACTAGCATCCACCCTAACAATGATGATCTCGTGTTCATTACCATTACGTATGATGAATGGGGTATTAAAATAGTTCTTGTAGACAAAGAAAGTTCTACAAGTGTCTTATACTGGGATGTGTTTGAAAGACTCCAGCTTGATGCAGATGACATGAAATCCTTCAAGGACTCGCTAGTTTGATTCTCTAGAGAGTAGGTGCAAGTGAAAGGCTACATCACGCTAAATACCAACTTTGGAAAGTTTGATCAAGCTAAAGATATTAAGGTCGGGTATTTGGTTATTAATGCCTCTTCTTCTTATAATATCCTTATAAGGAAGACGACTTTTAATCAGTTGGGCACCGCTTTATCCATATTGCACTTATGCATGAAGTACCCGCTCTCGGATGCACGGGTAAGAGTTATCCAAGGAGATTAGGAAATTAACAGGAAGTGTTATGCAAATAGATTAAATTTGAAAAGGGTCCGCCCTCTAGGCACGAATGCCGAGAAAGGGGGCTTAAGAATAAAATCAACGGGGGAAGCTTGCAAAGGTAAGGATGTCCGCCCTCAATTTGACAAGGAGGTCAAAGATTAGAATTCCAAGAAGAGTGCCCCTGGAGCCCATTTCTATATTTCATTAGTTATTTTATTTATTGTCATTTAATTACTTTACTGCTAATTTTGGTTATAAGAGTACTGTCATTTGTAAGGACATGTCATTTTCTAGGGTACACTTTTTCCCTCTGTGCCTGTATAGGGCAAGGTTTTTAATGAGACTCCATATTTTTTTATCTCAATAAGTTGCATTTGCTATTGGTGACTTTTCATAAAGAGCTCGAAAGTTCTGGAAGAGAGCACCCTTAGAGCCGATTAAAATGTTGGATCCTTTAGTAGGATCATTGCCACCTTTATAGGTGATCCTTTAGAGTGATCCTTGTCGCCCTTATAGGCGATAAAAACAGTGGGTCCTTTAATGAAATCTTTGTCTCTATTAGAGGCGATCGAAACATTGGATCCTTTCCACCCTTAGAGGCGATCAGAATTCTAAACCTTTAGTGGGATCTTGTCTCCCTTAAAGGTAATTGAAATGATGGATCCTTTCCACCCTTAGTGTCCATGGTGTGTTTTTTGGAGATGATATCTTTCATAAACTTGGCATATATTGGCATTTGCTCAAGTGCCTCAAAAAATGGGATATTAATTTCATGCTTCTTGAACATCTATAAGAAATTCTCAAAAAAATAAATCATATTGATCTTTCTTCTAGTTTCTCTGAGGATATGGGAGTCGGGTGGTTGGTTTTTGCTCTTTCTATTTTTCCTTCTCAAGCATTTTTAGTGTGACTTCTTCTTCAGTAATTTTCTGATTATCCTTTATTTCTAAATTTACCTCTAGAAAATGGTGTTCTTCCAGTAATTTGTCTTCAGGACTCTAAATTGACTTACCACTTCTTGTCATTCAGCACTCACATTATTATTCTCTCTTGGATTTATCATTGTTGTACTAGAAAAAGGAACCTTAGGTTTTAGAACCTGCAATTTGTTGTCCTATCTGACCCATATGAACTTCCAGATTCTTTAGAGAAGTTTTAGTGTTCCTTTGATTATTTCCTGTCTCGTCTTGGAATTGGGAGTTTTGAGCGACCACCTTTTCAATGGCTAATTCCTAATCTGCTTTCTTAGAAACTTGTTGATGATATTGTTGTTGGTATTGATTCTGGTAGTTTTAATGAGGATGATACTATTGTTGGTTCTGATATTGATTAAGACCCTATTTTTGAACATTCCCTTGCTGAACTTTCCAAGAGAAGTTAGGATGATTCTTCCAACTTTGATTACCAATATTAGAGTATGGATTTTTCTGCTTCAGATAATTCACTTCTTCAGTTTGTTGCACAGTTGCAACATATAAATAGAAAATGAGGACCGCCACAAATTTTACAACTAACAGCTTGGACCAGTTGAACTTTAGCGACTTGTTGAGTACCTATATTCATTTCCTTTAGTCTTCTTTCAACTTCAACAGAAATTTGTGTAGAAGTAAGCATACTTCAATCTCATGTTTTGATGATGTCAACTCAACTCAAGCTCACTTCATGTTGCAAAAAGTGAAGGCTTTCAAACTGATCAAGTCTATGCAATTACAACTTACAAGTCAAGCTGTTGTGCAAAGTTTTATTCATCTGTCAAGACTTGAACACAAGGCTGGTATATCAAAATTCCCTCTTTAATTTGATATACAAGTGTTCAAACTATCCATGATTTTTTGCATACAGCATTGGCATATTTTTAAACTCTTTAAAATTGATATAACACTTAAAACTTAAAGATTTTTCTAAGTTTTTATAGTGTTAACCGATTAACCATATGGGTTAATCAGTTAACGCCCTTAAAATTTGAATTCTTTGAGCTAACGTTACAATGTTAACCGATTAACCTATATGGTTAACCGATTAACACTGAACGTATTTTGAAAAATTGCTTATTTCAAAGTTCAAAATTCTTGTTAGAGTTATACCTTTTCATTGTTTCTTCTATACTCAATTAAACCTTTTTGAATAGGTGGTTTGGCTCATATAAATTCTGATTATTTCAAAATTGAAAAACACCTCCTACAAATTTTCAAAAATATTCATTGAATCAAACTCACTCAAATTCAAATATTTTTCAAATTTTCTCAAAGTGTTCATATTGTTCATATTTTTCATATCCATAAGCATTGGACACTTGTATTGATACTAAAGAGTGAATTCTGATCAAAAGGAGAAGATCAATCTATGTATTGATATCATTACTATTACTCTCAAATCAATTCATTCAAATTACTTATATTGTGACTTATGATCCAGGATTGTTGGACACAAGGGTAAGTGTCTGCAGGAGGATTGTTCTTGCACACTTGTGATTGTATAGTTGTTAGAAAGTAGGCCTCACCGGTTAATGGTGTGATAGGTTGTACAATTCTAAAACTATAGTAAATTCTCTTTCATGTTGAAAGGGGAGCGGAGTACTCTCGGATTGTGAGGGGAACCTCTATAATTCTCTGTGTTCTTTCTTTTTCTGCATTTACCACTTTCATCACCAACATTCTTAAAGAAGTAAAATTCAAGAATACCGAAAAACCGGAAAAAGTCCTTAAAGCCTAATTCACCCCCCCTCTTAGGCATACTCTGTACTTACAATTGGCATCAGAGCAGGTTAAGGTAACTCGTTACTAAAGATTCAGTATGGCTTCCACTAGTACCAACCCGGTTTTCAAAGATGGTGGAAGTAGTAACAAACCACCACTCTTTTTTGGAGAATATTTCGATTTTTTGAAAATCTGTATGAAAGCACATCTTGAGGCTCAAGGAGACGCCATATGGGAAACCGTGGAAAATGGTCCGCATATTCCTATGAGTGTCATAAACAACGTAGGCACTCCAAAGATAAAATCCTCTTATGATGAAGATGACAAGAAGAGAATCTTAAATGAAAAGAAAGCAATCAACATACTTCAAAGCACTCTTAGTATGGACGAATTCTTCAGTATATCACAGTGTAGATCGGCAAAAGAGATTTGGGATACCTTGGTAGAAACGCATGAAGGAACTGCAGAAGTAAAAAGATCAAGGCTCAACACTTTAAGCCAAGAATATGAGATGTTTCGTATGCAGCCCGGTGAATCTATTGTTGCCTTACAAAAGAGATTCGTTCATCTAACAAATCATTTGATTGCTCTCGGGAAGACCTTCACCAATGATGATCTCAACCTGAAAGTCCTAAGATCTTTGACAAGAGAATGGCAACCAAAGGTGACCGCTATTTCGGAAAAGAAGAGTCTCTCAACGATGACATCCGCTTCTTTATTTGGCAAACTTCAAGAGCATGAATTGGAACTTGGAAGGCTTGAGAATCATGAAAGTCAAGATAAAAAGTCCAAAGGAATTGCCTTGAAGATTGACACAAAGGATGACAAAAACGACGAATCTTCCGAAGATGAGAATTTCATGCTTCTAGTAAAGAAGCTTGGTAAGTTTTTTAATAATAATAAAAATTCCTCTTTTCCTAAAAAGAATAGTCATTTCAGGAAAAAGGATGCATCCACATCAAATCAAGAAGTCACATGTTATGAACGTGGGAAGTAAGGTCATATAAAGCCGGATTTCCCGAAACTCGCAAATAAAGGGAAATTCAAAGGCAAAAAGGATTTAAAAAATAAGAAGGCCTATGTTGCTTATGACGATAATAAGATAAGTTCATCATCGGAATCGGAAAGCGACGAATGTGCAAATATGGCTCTTATGGCGTCACATCATTCCGATGAAGAAATTGATGAGGTTAGTAAGGATTTTTCTATTTATGATAATGATGCACAAGAAGTCATAGATGAACTTCTAAAAGAATGCAAGACTTTGTTTAAAAGCATTTCATCTCAAAAGAAAAGAATTTTATTTTTAGAAGAACAAAATATTGTTTTCATGAAAAATATTGAAAATGAAAAACAAAAATTGGTGGATGAAAAACAAAGCCTTGTATGCAAAAACTGTGAATCTTTATCTTTTCAAATTGTTCAACTTAAAAGAGTTTTAGAAAGATACGAAAAAGGCCAAATTGGCTTGGAGGAAATTCTTAGGCACCAAAGATATCCTAACGATAAAAGTGGACTAGGATATTCTAAGTTTTCCAAACCAAGCACAAATGAAACCATTTTTGTAAAAGCAAGTGAACAAATTGTTAAAGAAAAGGTAAGCAATTCTAATGCTGTGCATCAAAGTCATAAAAAGAGAAGAATTGTGAAGAAAAAGAATTATGTTCCTAGATATAGAAGTCATTTTCAACCTACTTGTTTTTATTGTGGAATCAAAGGCCATACACCTAATGCTTGCTATGTGCGCAACTTTGGTGTTGCTAAAGGGCATTATGTGTGGGTTGAAAAGGGTACTAACTATCAAGGACCCAAAGCAATTTGGGTACCTAACACTACTTAATTTTGTGTTGTAGGTTTGCTTGAAGACAACTTCTAATCAATGGTATCTTGATAGCGGTTGTTCTAAGCATATGACGGGAGACATAAACAAATTTTCAAGTCTATCATTAAAGGCCAAAGGATACGTTACTTACGGTGATGATAATAAAGGAAAAATTATTGGAGTTGGAACCGTTGGTGCACCTCCATGTACAATCATCGAAGACGTTCTTTATATGGAAGGCCTTAAACACAACCTACTTAGCATAAGTCAACTGTGTGACAAAGGGTTCCGAATCAACTTCACAAAGGATGAATGTTTGATAGAACATGAAGTCACTCATGACATCTTGCTAAAAGGTAAAAGATTTAATAATATTTTTATGATCTCTTTTGGTGACTCTTCCTTGAAGGTAAAATGTCTTATGGCGAACAACAACTAGGCGTGGCTTTGGCATTAAAGATTTGCTCACATTCACATGGAGCATTTAAACAAATTGATAAAGCATGATCTAGTTGTTGGTCTTCCGAAGATAAAATTCATCAAGGATAAGTTATACGATGCATGTCAAAAGGGAAAACAGACCAAGACAACTTTCAAATCCAAGCAAGTGGTTTCTACATCAAGACCACTTCAATTGTTGCATATGGATCTCTTTGGTCCATCGAGAACGAAAAGCTTCGGAGGTAGTATTCATGCTTTAGTTATTCTTGATGATTTCTCTCGATACACATTGTTTTTAGTGCAGAAAAATGATGCCTTCAAAGCATTCATGAAGTATGCGAAGCAAATTCAAAACGAGAAGTCACTCACCATAGCCTCCATAAGAAGCGACCATGGTGGAGAATTCCAAAATTCAGATTTTGAAGACTTTTGCGAAGAGCATGGGATTTCTCATAATTTTTCCGCACCAAGGACTCCTCAACAAAACAGTGTCGTAGAACGGAAGAATCAGTCACTGGTGGAGCTTGCTAGAATAATGCTTAGCGACTTGAATCTTCCTAAATATTTATGGGTAGAAGCAGTTAGCACGGTGTGTTTCGTAAGCAACCGTGTGAATATTCAACCAATTCTCAAGAAGACTCCGTATGAGTTGTTCAAGGGTAAGAAACCAAACATAGCATTTTTTCACATATTCCGATGCAAATGTTTTGTTCTCAACAACAATAAGGACAATCTCGATAAGTTTGATGAGAAGTCCGACGAAGGTATATTTCTTGGTTACTCTCGTTCTAGTAGAGCTTTTAGAATTTTTAATAAAAGAACTCTTACTATTGAAGAATCTATTTATGTTTCTTTTGATGAGACTAACACCTCGAAAGAGGATAATATTATTATGGATGATGATGATGATATAGTAGGTTCTTCACAACAACAAGAAGAGACATCAAAGAATCAAGAAATACCATAAGAAGATGTCACTCAAATCATCGAAGAACATCAAGATCTTCCGAAGGAATGGAGAACGCATAGAGATCACCCGATAGATAAAGTTATTGGTGATATTAGCCAAGGCGTTGTAACTTGACTAAATCTTAAGGATGCTTGTCTCAACATGGCTTCTGTGTCTCAAATTGAACCAACCAAGATTGGTGAAGCCTTAGGCGACGACCAATGGATTGTAGCAATGCAAGAAGAACTCAACCAATTCTAAAGGAATCAAGTTTGGAGTCTCGTACCAAGACCGGACAACAAGCACATCATAGGAACGAGATGGGTGTTTAAGAACAAACATGACGAGAATGGGATCATAGTTCATAACAAAGCATGATTGGTCGCACAAGGCTACAACTAGGAGGAAGGAATTGATTTTGATGAAACGTTCGCTCCGGTAGCAAGGTTAGAAGCAATTAGATTATTACTTGCTTACGCTTGTTCTATGAATTTTCAATTGTTCCAGATGGATGTCAAAAGCGCTTTCCTGAATGGATATATCAATGAAGAAGTCTACGTTAAACAACCTCCGGGTTTTGAAGACTTCAAGAATCCCTCGCATGTTTACAAACTGAAAAAGGCACTCTACGGGTTAAAACAAGCACCAAGAGCATGGTATGACCGCCTTAGCAATTTCTTATGTGAAAAGGCATTTACAAAAGGAAAGGTTGACAAGACGGTGTTCATAAAGAAGATCAAAGGAAACACCTTATTGGTTCAAGTCTATGTCGATGACATCATCCTCAGATCAACAAACAAAGAGCTTTGCGAAGAATTTTCACTTATGATGCAAGGAGAATTCGAGATGTCCATGATGGGAAAATTGAATTATTTTCTTGGACTACAAATCAAGCAAATAAAGGATGGAATCTTCCTCAACCAACCCAAGTACTGCAAGGAATTGTTGAAGAAATTTGATATGGATAGTTGCAAGGTGATGTCCACTCCTATGGGATCTGGAACGTACGTTTATCAAGATGAATCCGGTACTCCAATTGATATTACAAAATATCGAGGTATGATCGGTTCATTATTATATTTGACGGCAAGCCGTCCTGACATTATGTTTAGCATTTGTTTGTGTGCACGCTTTCAAGCAAGTCCGAAGGAATCGCATCTCACCGACGTGAAGAGAATTATAAAGTATCTCAAAGGGACAACAAACGCCGGATTATGGTATCCTAAAGGTAGTACTTGTTCTTTAGTTGGTTACTCTGATGCTGACTATGCAGGATGTAAGACCAATAGAAAAAGCACAAGTGGTATGTGTCACATTCTCGGGAATGCACTAGTGTCATGGGCCTGCAAGAAGCAAGCGTGTGTGGCACTCAGTACAGCTGAAGCAGAATATATTGCGGCAGGAAGTTGTTGTGCACAAATTCTGTGGCTCAAGCAACAACTCCTGGATTACGGTGTAGATCTCAGTTGCATTCCTCTTCGATGTGATAATACAAGTTCCATCAACATTACAAAGAACCCGGTCATGCATTCAAGAACAAAGCATATAGATATCCGGCATCACTTCCTTCGAGATCATGTATTAAATGGAGATGTAGATGTTACTTTCGTCGACATGCACAATCAACTCGCCGACATCTTCACCAAACCTTTGGCGAAAGAACCGTTCTACAAAATTCGGCGAGAAATTGGGATTCTTGATGAAGGTGACATCTGACCTTTCCTCTAATGTGTGTATTGATAACGCGAAATCATATCGTTTATTTGGCTTGATTTACATGCATTTATTTGTGACTATTATTAATTTATCTTGATTTATGTTCTATTATATGATTAATTTACTTCGCTTTGCAGATTGGGGAGAATTTGGATTAAAGAAAGAAAACAAGAAGAAATGGAAGGAAAAGAGAGAAGAAAAACAGAAAAAATGGATTTTTCTGATGTGACGGTCGTCATAGGTCCATTACGACTGTCATGCGTATGACGACCGTCACGCAGACAAAATATCAGTACGTTCAAATCAGAAGCAGCCACGATCAATCTCAACCTAATTTCTTCCTACACTTTCTCCACTCACTGCCCACTACTGGAAGTTACTCCCACTCCCTCCATAACTCACCCATGATCTCTGGAAGTTGAAGAGTGAATTATCTCCTACAAATAGGCCTTAGATTCACAGTTCCAGGGGGGACCTTCGATGTATCGAAGTACTACCAAAATTCCCATTGAAGCCAATTTTACTTTCCTGCATTATTTTCCATTTCTTTTCCTTTTATTTCATTTGTATCGCTTTATTTGTTCCTGTACCTTTTAATTCTCGCCAAAGTAGAATCCTGCCGACATTGTGGAGGACTACTCAAGGATTCGAGATCAGTACGATTTACAGGTTTTTATTAATTGAATTATTATTTTATTTCTGTTAGTATGCATGTTATATTATTCTGCTGCCATTGTTTATTTATGTTTGCATTAATTATCATGTCTAGCTAAATTAGTTTTATCGGTACGTAACCGAATTGGTAGGACAGGATTCGATAGTAACCGGCACCTTCCCTTTTTATAAACAACCTTTCTGGCCGTAGTTTTTAATCTAAATTCTAAATAAACCTTTGTCACGACAGTGAGAAGCTATTTACGGTGGTTTTTCCACGACAGTGGGAAACCATATTAAGGTACGAACCAACAAGCGACAGCTGAGGCTAGAACCAGACAGTAAAAACTAGGCATTGATTTTAGACACAGCGAAAGCGCTTTAAGAAAAATTAGGATCTATTTGTTTACAAAAAGTAGTTTTAACCCCGAATGGGACAGCGAAAGCGTACATTCGGCCCTTAGAATTATGACCCGAGTCAACAACCATCGTGAGACGAAGGTCTTTAAACGAGTAAGTTCTCCTGAAAAGTGTTTGCAATAGACAAAAAGGCACCGGTAACCTGCCGAATTCCCGATAGCTAAAGCGTTACATACCGATATTCCTTTACCGCATTCCTTTAAACCAAAAATCTTTATTTCTTGTGCATTTAATTTCATTCGCATTCAGCTTTCCTAATTCCATTAGCCTTAGCTTTACGCCGTAATAATACATAACAGTAGATTGACATTGGTCTCTGTGGGTTCGACAATCTTTTATATTACTTCAATATTTCCGTGTACTTGCGGACGCATCATGTATGCATAATTTGTGTTATGTTTTCATGTGTGTGCATTCTGTTTTGAAGCATTTTTCCAAAATTCACATGTGTTAACCGATTAACCATATGGGTTAACCGATTAACACTGTAAGTTTTTCAATTCTGATTGAATTTTTTAATGTGTTAACCGATTAACACTGTAAGTTTTTCAATTCTGATTGAATTTTTTAATGTGTTAACCGATTAACACTGTAAGTTTTTCTGAAAAATTAAAATTTTTAATATGTTAATCGATTAACCTATATGGTTAACCGATTAACACTGTTAAAATGGGCAAAAATCAGAAACGAAAAATTCTTTTAAATTTTGGGAAATTGTGTGGTTTTAATGTGTTTATATGTGGTCAATGTTTTCTTAAAAATCCAATTCAATATATCCTTGGAACTCTATTTCTTTTTCTTTGACTACAAGAACTTTTGGGTTTCCCTCTTCAAACCCTAACTTTAAAACCCACTACAAACTCCCTCCTATATATTATGGTTTCACTTCATCTCTCTCTCAGCATCTCAAACCCTAAAAACTCAGCACCCCAAAACCTTCAGAATCTCTCAACAACTTCCATGGCTTCTTCTCACAAGGGAAAGGGCAAGCTTTCATAATATGACTCTGCATTAGAGGAAGATAGCATCCCCATGGAAACCACCAAGAAACGTCGCATGGACTTCAAGGTTCGCGTTCACCACATCCTACTGGTAAAATATGTCAACCTTAAAGCTTTTCCGGTATCCTCTTTTGATTTTCTCGCTTTGCTGAAATACCAAAAGATAGATAAGTTTGTCTCTGACTCTGGTAATTGCTACCTGGATTTAGTTAAAATTTCTTGAATAAGCTTTCTGTATATCTGGATTGTAATGGTGAACATGTTTTGGAAACGGTTATTCGCGACTGTTTGTTGAAGGAAAAATTGTCTGATATTGCTTTGAATCTGCAAATTCCATCTACCGGATATTTTCTCCGAAAAGGGGTTAACCACGATGAAGGACCATGGGCTAACTACGAAAAAATGGAATATTATTACCGGATTTGCATGTTCTATAAAGAGATGATTATTGCTAATGAGAGGACTGCCCGCATGCTGTGTTACGCAAAGAATTTGAAGGTATCTGATCGAATGTTACATTATGTCATCTGCTATGTTCTCATTCCGAAAGACTCCAATCACGCTCAGATCAACAATCTGGAAATGCAACTTCTGTTTTCTATAAAGAACAAGATTCGGGTAAATTGGATTCTGACTATAATGTATCATCTTCAACAACAGCTTAATCTTCAGACGCGTCTTCCTTGTGCTCGGCTGGTGTCAAGAATTCTTGAGTTGTCGGAATTGGATCTTAAACGAGAACCCTGTATCAAGATGAAGTTGACAACCAATGAGATTTATGAGATAACAATTGTGAAGAATACCGACATCATCAAAGACGCTGATGGCACCTACAAGTATGCTGATGAAGGAGCAGCCCCGAACCAAACCTATCCCGTACCAGAAGGAGGTATTACTAATGAGTTTCTCTACCAACCTATGATGACCCAACATAGAAAATCCATGAACTGTCACCACGAATCCATGAACTATCACCGTGAAACCTCCCGGGCCATTGCTTCTCTCCGAAACCTTATAATTACCTCTCGCCATACCAACACCGGCAACATTGATGAAGAGGATGAAGAAGGTGAAGAAGAAGAGGATATGGTTGATGACGATTTTTAGAAAATATTTGCTATTGTTGTTTACTTTAGTTGTTTTTATTCCTAATTATGTTTGTGTTGCTTAATTTCAATTCCTATGTAATCGTACAATTTTTGTGGTGCATGTTCTATGTGCTGCATTTTTATCTATTATGTTTGTTTTCTTGCTTACTTGATTGTTTGTTGCCTGTCGTGCCTATATTTTTTTTTGTCTGGATTGAAAGCCTCTTCCTTTTTGCTGATAACAAAGGGGGGAGAAGAGCTTTGTACTTCTAATATCTCTCTGTGCAGATTTTTTGCCTTCTGTTTAGATAGGGGGAGTTGCTGGACATAGGGGGAGAAGCAAACCAAGATCAGTTCAAAACATCGTCAAAATCATGGCACAAACGCTTTTGTTTGTCATCATCAAAAAGGGGGAGAATGTAGAAGCAAGCATACTTCAATCTCAAGTTTTGATGATGTCAACTCAACTCAAGCTCACTTCATGTTGCAAAAAGTGAAGGCTTTCAAACTGATCAAGTCTATGCAATTACAACTTACAAGTCAAGCTGCTGTGCAAAGTTTTATTCATCTGTCAAGACTTGGACACAAGGCTGGTATATCAAAATTCCCTCTTTAATTTGATATACAAGTGTTCAAACTATCCATGATTTTTTGCATACTGCATTGGCATATTTTTAAACTCTTTAAAATTGGTATAACACTTAAAACTTAAATATTTTTCTAAGTTTTTACAGTGTTAACCGATTAACCATATGGGTTAATCGATTAACGCCCTTAAAATTTGAATTCTTTGAGCTAACGTTACAGTGTTAACCGATTAACCTATATGGTTAACCGATTAACACTGAACGTATTTTGAAAAATTGCTTATTTCAAAGTTCAAAATTCTTGTTAGAGTTATACCTTTTCATTGTTTCTTCTATACGCAATTAAACCTTTTTGAATAGGTGTTTTAGCTCATATAAATTCTGATTATTTCAAAGTTGAAAAACACCTCCTACAAATTTTCAAAAATATTCATTGAATCAAATTCACTCAAATTCAAATATTTTTCAAATTTTCTCAAAGTGTTCATATTTTTCATATCCATAAGCATTGAACACTTGTATTGATACTAAAGAGAGAATTCTTATCAAAAGGAGAAGATCAATCTATGTATTGATATCATTACTATTACTCTCAAATCAATTCATTCAAATTACTTATATTGTGACTTGTGATCCAGGCTTTTTGGACATAAGGGTAAGTGTCTGCAGGAGGATTGTTCTTTCACACTTGTGATTGTATAGTTGTTAGAAAGTAGGCCTCATCGGTTGATGGTGTGATAGGTAGTACAATTCTAAAACTATAGTAAATTCTCTTTCATGTTGAAAGGGGAGCGGAGTACTCTCGGATTGTGAGGGGAACCACTATAATTCTCTGTGTTCTTTCCTTTTCTGCATTTACCGCTTTCATCACCAACATTCATAAAGAAGTAAAATTCAAGAATACCAAAAAACCAGAAAAAGTCCCTAAAGCCTAATTCGCCCCCCCCCCTTCTTAGGCATACTTTGTACTTACAATTTGGTCTTCCATTTTTATACTTTGAGTAGCCAATTTCAGATCTATCACTCCTTCAGACTTGCTCACACACCTATCATACAACTCTAAATGTGCACTAACAACAATGGCTTATATTATCTTCATGATACCAGTGGTTGTTGTAAAGTTGGATGAGCCATCAACAGTTGTATCATTTTGTTGTTTAGTTTTTAAACTAAGACCACTAACAAACATTTGCATCTGTTCAGTTGATCTAAGTTATAAGTAGGACTAGCAACCAGTACCTCTTGAATCTCATGTACGAATCACTTAGTGATTCACCCTTCTTCTGCTTAAAATTCATGATGTAATACTTTTCCTGAGAAAAACAGAAGCAAGAAAATACTTATTAAGAAAATTTATTTCCATTTATTCCCAATTGGTGATACTTCTGGCAGGTAATTAATAAAACCATTATTCGGCTTCTTCACCTAGAGTGAATGGAAAACTTCTCAACTTTTTGCTTCTTTAGTGTGCCCATCTATCTTCAAAGTAGTTTTCATACTAAGAAACCTTTACATGTGTTTATTTTCATCTTCATTAATCTTTCCTATGAAATGTCTCCTCTCAAGCCGATAGATAGTTGTTGGGTGCAACTGAAAATTTGCAACATTCACCGATTGATTATCAATAGTCAAACAACTACCTAAGTAATTTTATCTTCCATAGTCCCTAAGAAGTATATCTTCAGAATTTTCAGCCATAAATTGTTCTTCTACTTCTCTGTTTGATTTCATATCTGAGTGGTCAGAGATGACTGCATCTTGATCTTCCAGTCTTGCGTGCCTGGGTTGTCTAAGTCGAGTGTGTAATGTTCTTTCTGATTCTGTGTCAAAAGGAAAATTTACTAATGGGTTTCCTCACATAGTAGAATGGTCCAATTCAGGAGTAGGAATCTCTACTGTTGTTCGAACTGATGTTGCTACTAGAGTAGGTTCAGTTGGATCAGAGGCTGCTCAATTGTTGTGTTTAATGGAGAAATCCTTCTGGGCTTTCAGTTAAAAATTGTTATGACAAGATCGCAGATATTGGTAAGAAGAATTCGAAGTTAGATGGGCTTATTTTGGGAGCTTTGAAGAATTTGTGGCGGACAAAAGCACCAAGTAAATTTTTTATTTTTGGTTGGTGATTGGTTTTGAATCATCTTCCTACTCGAATTAATTTGGAGCATCATGGAGTCTTGTATGGTATTCATAATTTGGTGTGTTCTCTGTGTAGGGGGTAAGTGAGGACTCAGATTATCTTTTTGGAGGTTGTCCTGTTTCTAATGTTTGGTGGAGTATTACGTATAATTGGTCATATATTTGTAGGCCATTAGTTTCTTTATCTACTATCAATCACATTCAAGATCGTGAGGTTTCAATTAAAGCTAGCCTAAGGGTGGATTTCAGGTGGATTTTCAGCTTGGCGATTTGTTGGACAATTTGGGCATGTAGAAATTCTATCCTTTTTTAAGGTGGATCATTGGTCAAGTTTAATGGGTTGTGTATGATAAAACTTTTGTCATGATATTGGTTTATAGAGGTTCTTAAATCATGTTGTAATTTATCTTGGTCGGAGTGGTGTGTCACTCTTGCATCGGGTTTGGGTTAGTGCATTTTGGGCGTCCGATTTTGTGTTTGATTCGTTTTCTAATGTATCCATGTGTTGTGCACCCCTTGTGATGTTTAACCCATTTTCTTATAAAAAATTAGTAATAGAATAATAAAAATACAAATAAAATTTCTAGTTGCAGAGCAACAAAATTTTAACTAAAATATTACTATGAACTCTTTAATCTTTGGCAGTCCCCGGCAACGACGCCAAAAAAATTGATCGATAAGTTAGTAAGTGTACTAATATTCAAATGTAGTAATAAAGTAAATGACCCAAATATCAATATTAAGGACTGCTCGATGATACGGAGTTTTGGTTCTAAATTAGTTAAACAAAAGACTCGGGAGTTTTAGATTGTTGTTTTGAAACTATAAATTAAATTTCAATTCAAAGTAAATAAATAAGTTGAATGGTTTAAAAGAGATTATGAGTGAACATTCTAGGGAAGGTGTGTGAGTGGATTCTTCAATAAAAATAACTTGACCTTGCAACAACTTAATTTAACAGCACTGATTATCGGTCCTTAAGGGTGTTTACTTCTAAGTCCCTAGTGAGAAAATCTTTAATCATTCAACTTAAATCTTATGTCCATAGTGAATTATAGATGAAATTAAGCATTATTTTAATCAAGAATATTTTGTTTTCCACAAGGTATCCCTAGTCCTTGGTGATATCTACTATTAAATACTCACAAATAAGCATTAACAATGGCGATCCAACCTAAATATTAAAAGTAAATCAAACTTAATTTGTCTGATAAAGCAAAGCATTAAGAACATATTGCAAATAAATCAAATATCATCAAATCAAAGTCATTACAAGGTTCAAATCAGATTCATCTCATAAATCAAAATCAGGGACGCCCTCATAGCATCGGGGGGTTTATCTAATCATAATAGTAAAGAAAAAAATATAAAGTGTTGACATTACAAATTAAGGGAAGAAAATAGGTCTTCAATCACTTAGGGTTTTATGAAATCCTTGATCCACCACAAAAATCTGACTTCTCCTGCCATCAAAACGTGTTTTTGCGCTCAAAATTCGTCCAACCCTTGGAAATTTGTGATTTTCGGCCAAATAGGTGAAATTTGGGCTTTTCAGATCTAGGGCGTGTCATACGTGCATGGCCTCCTCCTATACGCGTATGACACATTTTTTCACTTACTCATACGCGTATAGCCCAGGGTAAGGCGTAAAGCCTAGTTGAAGCCATACGCGTAAGACTCTGGCCTGCACATGCGGGCCTCAGCTGGTTGGTCTCACACGCGTACAAACCTTCCCATACGCGTATCAGCATAGGCATGATTTTGCTCTCTCCCTAGTGTTACGCGTAAGCTGGCTAGTGGCACTAGGTGGACGTACGCATATGAGACCTCTCATACGCGTATGAGCAGGAGATGCTCAAATTCTTCTCTTTTTCTCCTGCTCATTCATTTTTGTCTGGATTCTTCTCTAGTTAATTTTCTCTTGAATCTTCAGACCTGTAAACACACGAAACACTACCTCAAGCGTGTAAAATAGCTCAGAAACAATAAAACCACAACATCTCAAGATATGATAAAAAATCTACTAAAATTTGCCTAAACTACTGCCCAAACTCACAACAATTCACCTGCTTTTTACATTCAAATGATGATAAAACTAACACATATGGTGATTGATCAACTGATATGATTATTGAGGTGGTAGTTGTAACACCCTGTTCCCCAAAATAAAATAAATGCAATTAAAATAAACAATAATCAAAGTTTCACACCACAAAACAGGATGTCACAGAATTAAACAAACAAAACATTTTCCATTAAATGATTTTCAACAAATATAACACAGCGGAAATTCATCATCATGAATATATATATATATATATATATATATATATATATATATATATATATATATATATATATATATATATATATATATATATATATATATATATATATATATATATATATATATATATATATATATATATATATATATATATATATATATATATATATATATATATATATATATATATATATATATATATATATATATATATATATATATATATATATATATATATATATATATATATATATATACACACACACACACACACACACATAACATCATCTGCATGTCATACACATCATCCTTAGCCACTGCCCAAAATATACAAAACATGTTCACCCAAAAGATTTATCAGACACGATACGCCACAGGGGCACACAAAAATCATCAGATAACAAAATAACTCCCCAAAGCCCCGGTGTTACGTATCAGGGCATCCCTACGACTCGCCACAACCAAGCTAGCTACGCACCTGGATTATCTGTACTTCCAAAGAAGCAAAGACCACAACAAAAGCAAAGGGGTGAGAAATCACGATCAAAATATAGCAGTAATAATGTACATGAATAGAAGGCAGTAAATCACACAATTATCATTCGCATACATCTACCCGGACCTACTGTCCCACACAACCATAACATATAAAATAATGCAACACATGCAACTCAACCCATGTTATGCGATACCGACTCAACAATAACACCGATGGGCACCTGGCCATCAACCTTCCCGAAGGAACACATTATCATCACCGATGGGCACCAGGCCATCACCCTCCACACAGGAGCACATCACAACAGGATAGATCACTTACGCTCCCCCGAGACAGGATCTATCCCTCATAATCACCGATGGGCACCAGGCCATCACCCTCCACACAGGAGCACACTATCGCCACTGATGGGCACCAGGCCATCACCCTCCACACAGGAGCACAATATCACCACCATGCTATGCATAACCCCAATGCATAACACAAAACAACAAAAAAAATAAGTGTACACAATTCCACTGATCACATTTCATCACACATTATATATCTATGTACATATATCTCACATATCACCACATTCATACCAAATCACATACACCAGTTTCATCATTCAAATTAAACAATATCAAGGGAATCGTATGCCACACTATGCATATACTCCCCATGGCTCAACATCAATCTCATAATCAATCACGACCGACAAGGGTCCAACAGCACAAGAGCACAGAACATCACAACACAAAGAAAACAAAACACTGTCATGCTCGCTAGCTTACTCGCTAGGTGAAGCATCAGCGAACACTCGCTACTTGCTCGCTCAACGAGCACCCTAGCGAAGCCAACCAGAGACATTCTGGAAGCACTCACTACCTCATTCGCTCAGCGAACCCCTGGAGAAGGTTCGCTACCTGCTCGCTCAGCGAAGCAGCTGGCAAGCGTCTGCGAATCCAGAAAAATAACACCACTGCTCTGAGTCGGCAAAACGCTCTGAACTCAGCCGATTCTATTCCAAACCAAACCCCATCATACCAGACCATTATTCCACATCCTAACTACCACATCTACCCTTGATTTAACCCGATTAAATGTCAGCTCTACGCGTTTACTCAGTTTCGGCATAACTTCGAACTACCCGGAAACCCCCAAATCAATCAAACAGCACATGCAACGGATTCTACATATCATCAACACTCAGAATCACAACACATATCAACAAAGTTCATCACAACCTAGTGGGGTTAAGGGAAATCTCTTTCTACCTATTATTCATGCATTTACCGAAATTTAACTGATTCTACCCCCCCCCCCCTTACCTCAAATACGCAGCTTTGATCGAAGTAGAACTTCCAAAATCTGGTAGCTTGGACATTCTCCTTCCTTTTTCTTTCACGCTCGTGTTCTTCTACCGTGTTCTGTTTCTCAATTTCTTCCAAATGCCATTATTGCCCTCAATACCCCCAAATAAACAATTCTCATTTTCTTAATTACAAATTAATATTAAAACCTCATAATAATAATAATAATAATAATAATAATAATAATAATAATAATAATAATAATAATAATAATAATAATAATAATAATATCAACATTAATATTAATTATTAATTATTATCATTATCGATTATATAATATTAATATTATGCTCCTTATTTCCGCAACAACTTCCACACAAAGCACTCCGAAACAAAACAACACGGGAAAACTTAAATAATTAAAATGGGCGTTACAACTCTCCCCCACTTTAATTATTTTTGTCCTCGAAAATACCTGATGGAAACAATTCTGGATATGCTTCCCGCATCCTGCTTTCAAATTCCCAAGTCACACTGCCTCCTGCAGCACCTCCTCAAACCACTCTCATCAAAGGTATCTCTTTCCCTCTGAGTCGCTTCATCTTGCAATCCTCGATCCTCAACGGCATCGTCTCAACAGTGAGATTCTCCCGGACTTGCACTTCATATCTCTGAATCACATGAGACGAATCCGCGACATACTTCCGAAGTTGCGACACATGGAACACGTCATGCAAATTCGAAAGCTCCGGCGGCAACTCCACCCTATAAGCCACAACGCCAACTCTCTGCAAAATCTGATACGGCCCAATAAACTTCGGATCCAGCTTCTTGGATTTCAATGCACGACCTACACTTGTCACTGGGTTCACCCTCAGGAACACGTGATCATCTTCACTAAATTCCAGCTCTTTCCTCCGGTTATCATGATAACTCTTCTACCTATCCTGAGATGCTTTCATCTTCTCACGGATCATCTGAACGGTCTCAGTAGTCTGCTGCATAATCTTTGGCCCCAAAACCACATTCTCACCCGACTCATACCAACACAAAGGAGTTATGCATCTCCTACCATAAAGAGCCTCAAACGGTGCCATCCCGATACTGGAATGGTAACTGTTGTTGTACGTGAACTCAATCAATGGCAAATGAGTATCCCACGCACCACCTTTTTCCAACACACAAGCCCGCAGCAAATCCTCCAAAGTCTGAATAGTCCTTTCTAACTGACCATCAATCTGTGGATGATAGGCTGAACTCAGCTTCAACTTAGTACCCAAAGCTTCCTGCAAGCTCTTCCAGAATTCTGAAGTAAACCTCGAATCTATATCCGACACAATACTCGACGGCACACCATGAAGCTTCACAATCACCCGAATATAAATCTCCGCCAGCTTCTCCAACAGAAAACTTATATTAACCGGCACAAAATGTGCAGACTTCGTAATTCGATCCACAATTACCCAAATGGCATCAAATCCTCTCGCCGTGCTTGGCAAACCCGTAACAAAATCCATGGTGATACAATCCCACTTCCAAGCTGGAATCTCTAACAGTTGCATCAATCCACTCGGCTTCTGGTGCTCCACCTTTGATTTCTGACACGTCAAATAGGCATAAACAAACCGAGCTATATCCTTTTTCATACCTGACCACCAAAACATCTTCCTTAAATCATGATACATCTTCGTAGCTCTTGGATGAATGCTCAAACCACCGCGATGTCCTTCGTCCAAAATTGACTTCTTCAACTCATCATTATCTGACACACAAATTCTACCTCGGAACCTCAACACACCTGAACCATCCAACTTGAAATCACTATCAGAGTCTCTTCCCACTCCAGACATCACATCCACTAGCTTCACATCAAGCTTCTGACCTTCTCTGATCATATCCAAGAAATCGTTGTTCACTTGCAATTTGCCCAACATCACGCAATCTAGCAAAGTTTCGCAAACCATGCTCAAATCTCTGAACTATTCAATAAGCTCCATCTCTTTCACCATCATAGCCGACATATGAATCGCCTTCCTGCTAAAGGCATCGGCTACCACGTTAGCCTTTTCCGGGTGATAACTTAGGCTAAAATCATAATCTTTCAAGAACTCTAACCATCTTCTTTGCCTCATATTCAGCTCTTTCTGGTCAAATAGATACTTCAGACTTTTATGATCGCTGAAGACTTCAAACCTTGAACCATACAAATAGTGTCTCCAGATCTTCAACACAAAAACCACTGTAGCTAACTCAAGATCATGAGTAGGATAATTCCTCTCATGCACCCTCAGTTGTCGTAAAGCATACGCCACCACTTTATCATTCTACATAAGAACTCCGCCTAAACCCATCTTAGACGCATCATAATACACCACAAACGGTTCACTCGGAGTCGGTAACACTAATATCGGTGCCGTAGTCAATCTCTTCTTCAATTCCACAAAACTCTCTTCACAAGCAGCATCCCACACAAAAACTTGATTCTTCCTTGTCAACCGAGTCAACGACAAAGCCAATGTAGAAAACCCTTCAACGAACCTTCGATAGTACCCTGCCAGACCCAAAAAGCTTCTAACCTCCGCTGCTGTCTTCGGCGGTTCCCACTACAACACCGCACTCACCTTTGATTGATCTACTGATATACCATCACCAGAAATAACATGCCCCAAGAAACTCACCGTCTTCAACCAGAACTCACACTTTGACAGTTTCTCAAACAGCTTATTATCCTTCAACACTTGCAAAGCAATTCTCAAATGTCCTGCATGCTCTTCCTCAGACTTCGAATAAATCAGGATATCATCAATGAACACAAAAATGAACTGATCCAAATAAGAATGGAAGATCCGGTTCATATACTCCATGAACACTCCCAGCGCATTCGACACTCCGAAAGGCATTACCGCATACTCGAAATGTCTGTATCGAGTTCTAAACACCATCTTCTGAATATCACCTTCTTTCACTCTAATCTGATGGTAACCCGACCTCAAATCAATCTTACTGAACACATGAGCTCCCACTAACTGATCCATTAAATCATCAATCCTTGGAAGAGGATATTTATTCTTGATGGTCACTTTGTTCAACTGTCGGTAATCGATGCACAACAGCATGCTACCATCCTTTTTCTTCACTAACAACACTGGAGCTCCCCACGGCGACACACTTGGCCTGATAAACTTCCTATCCAACAACTCTCCAATCTGAGACTTCAATTCGGCCAATTCCACTACCGACATCCTGTACGGCGCCATAGAAATAGGCCTCGTACCAGGTACAAGGTCAATGCTAAACTAAACCTCTCTCTTCGGAGGTAACTCTGTAATGTCATCAGGGAACACTTTAGGAAACTCATTCACCACTGCCAACTCTTCTAATGACGCTTTTCCGTCAACAGCTAATGATGCAAATAAAGAAAACATTTTAGCTTCATTCTCCAAGAAGATCCTCAATTCCTTACTAGACAAGGAATCTGCCAATGCTTCCTCTTCTGGAGTCAGAAACAACAACACCTTCCGAAAACAATCAATATACACTCGGTTGAACTCCAACCAGTTCATACCCAGAATAATATCCAAACCACCAAGTGGTAGACAAATCAAATCTACCCCAAAATCTCTACCGAAGATAGTCAGTGGACACTTCAAACACACCAAAGAAGTAGTCACTGAACCAATAGAGGGAGTCTCAATAGTCATCCGCCGCTCAAGAGTAGTCGGTACCAAACCTAACCTCTTCATACAATCCACGGGAATGAACGAGTGGGTAGCACCCGTATCAATCATAGTAGACAAAGCTACATTATTGATGAAACAAGTACCTTGGATAGAACGATCGTCACTAGCAGCTTGAGTTCCCACCACCGCAAACACTTTGCCACTGGTTTGAGGCACCTGAGCTGGCTTCAGCTTCTCACAATGCGTACTGATGTGGCCCTTCTCACCACAGTTGTAACAAGTAGGCATAGCAGTCCGACAATCAGCCATCACATGACCCGACTTACCACACATGAAGCACTTCTTCACTTCATGAAAACAATCATCAGCACGATGACCCATGCCACCGCACTGGAAACACTTCCCACCAGCAGACACTCTTCTTTCTCTGGGCTTCTTATCAACAGCAGCCTTAAACTTCCCCTTATCAGTAGGAACACTGTAAGGAGCACCACCGAACCTTTGCTTAATCTTACTGTTGTACCCCAAAATTTGCCTAACCATTTTCTTACTTGGTTTATGTTTCATTGCATTAGCATATCATTGTTCTAGCATTCACATTGCATAGTCATGTTGCATTTTACAAGGGATCAGGAAAGGTGTGCTTAGCCAATTGAGGTTATCAAAGGTTCAAGGCCTAATCAAGGGATTATATTCAAGTTATCAAGTGGTTATCGTCATCAGAAGCAAGTCAAAGTTCTTGAGGAAAGGCAAGCAAGTGAATGGGGTTCATCTTCTGTCTAGGAGCCTATATGAGGATCATCTAAGGATCACAAGCCCATGGTTATGGATTTATATTGTCATTGAAGCTCATTTGATGCCTTGAGGGTCATGGTAGAGTTCATTCAAGTGTTTATGCCAAGTGTGGAAAGTCACAATTGAAGGTGTTGCAATTAGGGTTTTCATCTGGTCACCCTTGAGTCAACTGTGCAATTGAAGGAGATTAAGACTCATTTCTAAGTTGTTGTGATCATAGAAGTTTGTGTTGAGATACATAAGGTGTTATCCCAAGATCAATTCAAGAAGAATTCAAAGTGTGAGGAGTCGCTAAATTAGGGTTCTCGGTGTAAAATCCCCTATTTAGTACCTAACTTCCAGACCACATAACTCAAGATGTGATCTTCATCTCATCTTGGTATCCACATGAAACTTGTAGATAATTTTATTAGATTTCTTTTGAGTACTAGAAGTCCTTCATTGGATTTATGTAACTCTAGTTATGAAGCTGACAAGTTACAGGTCATCAGATGAATGTGAAATTTATCTGCAAAAGTCAACCAACTTCCATGCTACTTTTAACCTAGAAGGAAGTTTCACATGACCTTTTGACAAACATTAAAGTTGTTCCTCATGATCTTAGCTTTCCAAAAAGTACTAGAAGTCCTTGATTGGATTTTTAGAACTCAAGTTATGAGCTTGGCAAGGCAGGGGTATTTTGGGAAAATGAGGTTATAGGACATTTTGCATTATAGGTCATTTCACTATCTTGTGCACTTCAAATGAAGTTTTGTCCAACATGAAACTTGTTCAAAATGGGATTTTAAGTTCAGCCAAGTATCAAGGAGGCTTTTATTTGGCTTAGAACAAGAGTTGGTTGAAAGAAATTTGACAAAAGGCATTTTTAAAGGGATTAGAAGGAGAAAATTCAAAATAATTCACAAGTGGTCAAGAAAGGTCAAGTGGGTGCATATTTTGATTAGAAACAACATTTTGGAGATATTGGCATTACTAGAAATTCATTTTGATGCATAATTCATGATTCTTCTTTGCTACTTCATGAGAAAGTCATACATTCAAGATCAACCATTGGATGGAATTGAAGGGTTCAATTTGACCATTCATACTCACCAGGTTACAAGCAATGTGTTTGTGGCTGTTTGAAGCAGAAACTATGCAGAATTCGTGGCTGCCATGTTTGGAAATTGAAGGAAAATGTGAATTTTGGATTACTTGATTTGGGCTTCCAATGAGCCTGATAATCATTCAAACAACTCATATATAAGTTCAAGATCCATTTCAGATCATTTTTTGTCGCAGTTTGGAGAAGAAAATAGTTATTGCAGTTAGAGTTCAAGCTTGCAAAATTAAGAATCATGTTTGAAGTTCAAGGCCAATTGAAGGAGAACCAAGCATTACAATAGCTCTAGCATCAATCAGGGAAGGATTCTGCACAATTTGGCACGAAGATTCACACTCAATCACCTTCAATTTCAAGCTGATATCAGGTTTTTACTCTTCAAAATTCCTCTCGCTTTAGGCTGTTTTAGGAATAATTAGACTCGTGGTTAAGATATAGGTGGAACATAGATTGTTTTAGGATCAGATTCATGAGGTTTAGTGATGATTTAGGTTTTGATCCGTTTTCTCTTGGCCTTCGAAACTAGTTATTCATGGAGAATTAGTGCAATTGGAGATTAGATTCATGATCAGGGTGCAAATCCGAGAAGAACAGTACCGGTTTCATTGAGTTAGGCTAGGTTTTCATGATTTAGCACTGTAGAGCCACCGGAGAAGACAACCGAAGGTCTTCTCCGACCATCGTCCCTTTCCCTCTCTTTCTAGCCAGGTTTGAACGAGGAAGATGAAGGATAACCATTAGATCTAGGTCAATTAGTTGACTAAGTCGTGAGATCGTGCACTTGGTATTCAGTCTGAGAAGTTTGACTGTTTACTAGATGAGGTGGCAAGCCATAGATCATTAGATCACCCTACTTTTCCAATGAACGTCCATGATTAGACCATACCATATGCTTAAGTCAACAGCGTTGCACCAAAACACTGAGTAAAACGCAGCGCATCATTAAATATGCTGGCACGCGCGTGTCCATTAGATATGTAGACTGGTAATCTGATCCTGCAGCTGTGGATTTTTCTGAGGCTTTTTATTTCTTTATTTCATTTTTTCAATTTATTTAATTGCATTCATCATTTTTAATTCATTTTAAATAGAATATTGATCAGAAAATTATGGAAAAAATATGTGCATACTCCTTGATTATTTTCTGATTTTTCTATCCTTTTGGATTTTATTTTTGTGTTGTTTTCAATTTTATTTGCCTTTTTTCTATTTTATTAAATTCATTTAATTTGGCATTTTGGACTTGTTGCTTGCTGATTTTTGTACCATTGATTAGCATAGAATTAGAAGTTGATATTTGGCTGGCTGGTAGTATACATATTGATGAGATTATAGGAATTTTGTGGAGATTTTTAGGTAACTCTAAGCATAGTTTTGAACTAGGTTTTTAGAGCCTTCCCCACTTGACAACTTTTGGTTTAGAATTTCATTAGTGCTCTTAAACATTGATTTAGGCTCTGACCTTTTTACCATAGGTTCCCAATACCTCCAGGATCACTTAGGATTTTTTATAGATTTTTAGGAATTGATTTTCTATTTTAATTAGATTTTACATCTAGGCTGTTTGTAGGATGCCTCTAGCATAGTACCTCCCATAGTTGAACTTCAAAAGTGACCTTTAGTTCATGATAAGTTTCCAAACCTTTTCTGATGGTTTAGTAGACATGTTGATGCCTCTGTAGATTGAATCTTAAGGTTTAATTTGGTGCATTAGTTCCTTTTAGAGATTTGCTTTTAGAGCTTGTGGAATTAGGGTTTTTTAGAGCCTTTAGGAGTTTCTTCCTTTTTCATAATTATGGTTTGCTTTGGTTTGCATTCCATTTCCTATCCAATGATGCAAGGTTCCTTTGTGGGAGCCTAGTCCCTCCTTTGGAAGGACTAAAGGCCTACCACAAAAGGTAAAACCTTTGAGGATACCAATCTTAGATGAGTGGTTGAGTGCCATGATGGATTCCCTTAGTTTCCATCATGCTTCCCCTTATCAGGCAATAATCTTTGTGTTGATTCATATCATTTCTTGGTGGAGCAAGTTGAAGCTTGAAGGTGAAGTCCTTATTCCCTTTTCTCTTATTGGATAGCTTGGACATGAAGACAACTACAGACTGTTGGGCTGCTTTGCTGTTGGGTTGCTGGCTTGCTGCTTTGTTTGTTGTATTCTTGTTGATTGACTGTATTTGTGTGACTGTTATTTGGTGTGTTGCATTAGAATAGGATTTCATGTAGTTGGTTTAGGCCTAAGTGCATTGAAAGGTTGAGCTTGCCTCCCTTTGCTTGCTTGCATTAGAGGTTGAGTCTGTCTCCCTCTGCTTGTCTGTTACTGTTTGGCTTTGCTTGTTGGCTGAAGCTTGAGTTTGTCTCCCTTGCCTGTGTATTGTGTTGCTTTTGCTTGTTTGCTCTAGAAGTTGATTTTGTCTGTTTCTGCTTGTATTGCTGAATTACATGCATTTTACTTACCGTTTTATTCTTTTAGATTATTTCTTTTGCTGGTGGTTGACACCTCTCTGTATGTTCCCTTAGGATTTCCACTCCTTCTTGTTCAAGTTGGAATGTGATAGAACTTTAGGTTCTAACTATGCATGATAACATTAGTTAGTTCCCTCCTAACCTTAATCATAGGATCAACTTTGCATGACAACTTTAGGATTGGATTAGTTCCCCTTTAGTGCGTCCTTTCTCTTCTCATCCTCAAACATCTTTAAAATACTTAATAAAGATTAACACCTGTTGTATGCTACGAGCCTTAAGCACTTGAGAAATGGTTGTTGGAGGGTCTCTCTTCAATAGCTTGAATGTTTAGTGTGGTACCCTTTGGGTGACATGCGACGCACTCACTCTTAAGTCCAAGTCTTTAGTGCAACATGAGTTACAAACAAAACTCAAAACACTTCTTCTCTAAAAGACTTCAAAAACAAAGATCAAACTTCTTTTTGTCCCTTGGGACCTTTAATCCTTGGAAATCATTTTCATAAGGAGAGTTTTGTTAACTCTCGGTTCTACCGCAAACGGTAAACTCCTAAGTCTCCAAAGGTCGAGCTGCATACACCAACTGCTAGAACCGTTTGTTAACCCTACTCAGGTAAAACATTTTGAACCAACCTGTGGTCTTGTTGGCCCGAACTACGTTTGCTCAGATCTTTCATGATGTGTGAAAGTACGTAGGCACGAGATGCGATATCTCGGCGAGCAACCTTCCCCCCTTTCACCCGTAGTTAGGCGAACTACGTTGACTCTGATTTCTCGTTCCAGACGGGAATACGTAGGCATAGAACTGTTGTGTTCTGCCGAGTCATTTTCTTTTCTTTTCAGACCAGCCTTGATAGGTAGATAGATAAAACCAACCCGTCAGATAAACACAACAAGCGTGGATCCCTTCGAGTACGACGGACGTGAGGGGTGCTAATACCTTCCCCTTGCGTAACCGACTTCCGAACCCGGACATGGTTGCGATGACCTTGTCTTATACCTTTTCGTCAGGTTTTTCCGATCGTTTCCTTTCCCTTTCTGTGGGATAAATAACGAAAGGTGGCGACTCTTCTGTCATTGTCGGCCTCGTTTTTCGCAGTAGCGACAACTGGCGACTCTACTGGGAACATTATAGCTGCTGGGAAATTTTCCCATCCCCTAAGCTGGGACCATTTTCCATCCCCTATTCGAGTCAATCCTAGCGCTTGCGTGTTTACCTGTTGGGTTTGCTTTTATTTATCGAATTTTACTTTCCCCATTTTATTTTCAATATGATATCATTGTTGTGCTGTTGTGGGAGGGGCATTCTGATGAGTGATAAGCCAGACCCAGGCTTGAGTGTACACCTAGCATTAGTTGTGGAAAGTAGTGGGCGCGTGCATGCTTTGCATGTACTAGTGTCTCACAAAATCCACGCTCAGACGAGATTCTCCTGGTTGACTTCTTTTCCGGCCCTTTGAGCTTGAGGGGTTGTTGGTCTGGAGAGTTGTCGACTCTGGGGACCGATCATTTGTGACTCAGCTAAGTGAGGCCTCTTCAAGGAGTGGTGATGCCAAACCAGAATTGGTGAACGTATCATCTTTTCGTGAAAGTCTGTGACACTGGGAAATGCATAGGATGTCATACCTTGTCAGTGGATAGGATTCATACCTGTGAGCGGGGTCGGGTTATTGCAGGAAACCCTAACCTTCAGACAACCTGGTTTTCTAGACAGTGAATCAGTATTGTTGGTATCAGAGGGTTCTTATCATCAGAGATGTGTTTGTTCTTGACAGAGCATAATTATTGACATCAGGGTCTTATTGTTAGAACAGTGTTGTGATTATGTTGGAACAGAGCCTTGGTCTCCTCAACACCACACTCTTGATCTCCTGCTGCATGATTGCATCTTGCATTTTTGCATTTTCATTTGCATACCCATGTGCATAGAATTAACGTGTGTCTGTGTTGCAGGTGCATGTACTGTCCCCCGGTTCCAGTAATCTTGCCCTCTGTTTGATAGCATGGGATCATTGAAGAAGAATGTGGCTTACAAGCTCCCTACCCCAGATGTTACTCTGCTGCTTTGTTTGACTGCCTTGGAAGATGATACAGTGAAAGGAGAATTCAAGAAATCTTATGGGAAGTTGCTTAGTTGGTTCATAAACCTTCAGTCTATGAGTTGAACGGGTTGTATACATTGCTACAGTTCTATGACCCTCCGTTGAGGTGCTTCACTTTTCCAGATTTCATTCTTGCGCCTACCTTAGAAGAGTATTCTAAGTTGTTAGGTGTACCTGTTAAGAATCAGATGCCGTTTGTTCACATGGATGCTAAGCCTAATCTAGCTAACCTAGCTACTGCCCTTCATCTGGATGCTTCAGAGTTGCTTCTGACCAGGTGGAATGGGGTTCCTGGATTTTCTCTACAGTTTCTGGTTGGGAAAGCCCAACAGTGCGCTAAAGACGGTTGTTGGATCGTATTCAACGCTATTCTCGCCCTCTGTATCTATGGCATCATCTTGTTTCCCAACATGCCAGACTTTATAGATTTGGACACCTTCCATATCTTCACATCGGGAAATCCAGTTCCCACCTTGCTTGGTGATCTATATCATCCTGTTCATTACAAGAATGAGAATAGAAGGGGTAAAAATGTATCGTTTTGTGCGCCCTTACTCTATAGATGGTTTGATAGCCACAGCTGAATGGTCTGAACGCCTGATGAGTTTATCAGCAGAGAGCATCGTTTGGTTTGATCGGGATGTACTGGGCACTGAAGTCATCTATAGCTGCAGTGGTTTTCCTAATGTTCCCTTGATCGGAAGAAAAGGCTGTATTAACTACAATCCCTCATTACTTGTCAGGCAGTTCGCGTACACCTTGAGACATCCGCCGAAACACGAAGAGGTGCAGGAATCTCTGTACCTCACAGGGCTCCTAGATGAGGATATGTTAGCCAAGCTCAAGCATGCTTGGAATGACATCAGCAGACGAGGGAAAGCACTGTTAGGTAAGAGCAACAGCCAGGCTTAGGCTCCTTATGTGACTTGGATTCAAAGTAGGGCAGAAACAGTAGGGATGCCTTTTCCATATGCTAAGCAAGAGTGCCCTCTGGTGGTTGAAGAACCTACTACGATGTCCATTCAGAAATACAATCAGGTATTAGCTGAGAAGGAAGAGTTGAAGAAGGCCAACGAGGAATTGGAAAAAGAATTGGTTCAACTTAGAAGCAAGAGAAGCGAAGCTGTATATTCCTTCAAAAAACAGACAGAGCTGGTGAACCGGCTAGGCACAGACTTGACCAAACAGAGGGCTAAACGTGAACGTTTAGGTTTGGACTTCAAGGCTGTCAACGATGTGCTTGCCACCAAAAAGCATAACCTGGATAATGCTTACCTGAGAATCTCCAAATTCAACCAGCAGTGGAATGCCACTCTGGCCAACAGCAAAGAGCAGGAAGACAAGCTGAAGCAACAGATCTCCAAGTTGAAGGCTCAGTTGAAGGCCAGTGATAAGAAGCATGATGATGAAACTGCTCGTAGGTACGCCACTCAAGACATGTTGAATAAGGCTATTGCGAACCTGAAGGATCGCAAGCAGATTTTTGAGTCTAAGAAGCGAAGGCTAGAAGACTGTTTTGGAAAAGAAGCGTAGGAAGACTCCTTGAAGGTCTCCAGTACAACGTTATGTAGAGGGAGTTACTTTTCGAAGGGTTACTCACTCAGCCTGATCATCCCAAAATGAAGGAGTTGCTAGAAGAGTTTCGCGCCCGTTGCCACACTTGACTACTTTGTAATCCTTTGTATTTTCTGATCATTGTTGTATGCTGACCATCACCAGACTTGTTGGTCGAGGTCATGCTGTTGATTCTCCATTGTCGCTACCGCGAAAATAAGGTTCCGGCAAAATAGAAGAGTCACCACCTTTCATTATTTATCCCGCAGAAGGGGAAAGGAAACGATCGGAAAAACCTGATGAAAAGGTATAAGACAAGGTCATCGCAACCATTGTCTGGATTCAGGAGTCGGTTATGCAAGGGGAAGGTATTATCACCCCTCACGTCCATCGTACTCGATGGGATCCATGCTTTTTGTGTTTATCTGACGGGTTGGTTATCTATCTACGCTAAGAGTCTGGTCTGAAAAGAAAAGAAAAATGACTCGGCAGAACACATCAGTTCTATGCCTACGTATTCTCGTCTGGAACGAGAAATCAGAGTCAACGTAGTTCGCCTAACTACGGGTTATGGGGGAAGGTTGCTTGCCGAGATATCGCATCTCGTGCCTACGTACTTTCATACAGCATGAAAGATCAGAGCAAACGTAGTTCGGGATACTACTGATTACGGGGAGGGGTCAAATTCCTCTATTTTTCCGAGTAGGGTTAACAAACAGTTCTAGCCGTTTGGTGTATGCAGCTCGAACTTTGGAGACTTAGGCATTACCGTTTGCGATAGAACTGGGAGTTAACGACACTCTTTTCTTTAGAAAAGCTTTCCTTGAGTTATGGGCCCACGAGGCAAAAGGTTTGAAGTTTGTTTTCAGTCTTTTACGGAAGAACTATTTTTTACGGTTGTCTGTAGTTTGTACAGCACTAGAGACTATGACTTAGGAGCGAATGTGTCACATATCATCCAAAGGACATATACTAAACACTCTAGATGATTGAGAGAAGACCGCTCAATTATCACTTCCCAAGTAGCTTAAGGCTCGTAACGTGCTTGTACTAACTTGCCTTTATTACGTTTTTTACTGTTGTTTTGAGATAAGAAGAGAACAAACTCTATGGGGAAACTGTCAAGTCCTAATGTTGTCATGCAAAATTGATCATATGATTGAGGTTAGGAGGGAGCTACCTAATGTTATCATGCATGGTTAGAACCCTAATGTCCGTCGTAACTTCTCTTGAACAAGAGAAGTCAGAGTTCCTAAGGGAACATGGCAATGGCAAGCAACAACAAAAGCAATAACTGTAAAGAAATAACTGTAAGTAAAATGCATGCAATGCAACAATACAAGCAGAAGGAGATAAACTCAACTTCTTAGCAATCAAGCAAAAAGAAAATAGTCAAAACAGACAAGCAGAGGGAGACATACTCAACCTCTATATGCAAATACGTCAATTAGAAAAAAGAAAAACAACACACAAGCAAAGGGAGAACCACCTCAACCCTTAAGGCAAACAAGCAGAGGGAGACCCACTCAACCTCTTAATGGAGTCATGCACCTACACTTAGACTATCCTACACATGCACTATCCTAATGCAACACACCACTCAATCATGAATGAGGACAAGGATTTATGACAAATAAGGAATCCATTCCACAAGTAAACAAACAAGGCTTCTATCCTAGGGAAAGGAATTGAAAGTTGGGAGTCCAGGGTAAGGTCCACAGGAACTTATCCCAGGCACTCAACCAACTAAAAGAGATTTTGGAGACCCCTAGAGGTTTGGCCCCTTCAAGAGATGTGCAAAATTCCCAACACAGGAGGGACTGTGCTACCCCAAGAAGGTTCCTAAAAAGAAATGGAGAGCATTAGGAGAATGAAGATGGGAAGCAAGGTAAGGTCCACAGGAACTTACCACAGGCACTCAACCAACTTCACTTCCTTAGAAAGCTTGCATAGACTCAACTCCTTTATGATATTGCAATGAATTCCTCCACAGGAGGAAACATGCTCACAAGGAGGATTCCAATTAAGCAAGGAAAATTGTGAGGGAAACTAACCCTATAGGAAGAATCATCCATCTACTTGAACTTCTAAAGAACCTCAAAGATTACCTCCTAAGGATCACCTACACTAAGGGTTCAAAGCTCTAAAGAGGCATCTATCTAATCACCATTCTATCAAGAAAGGATATGAGACCTAGAATCATCTAATGGTCATTATTGATGTCATTCTAAAGGAACGGTCATGTTAGAAGCAACATAAAACTAGTCTAATTGTTAATTCTAAGAAAAATATGAAATCAAGTCCTAAAATTCTAGGGAATTTTCTAAGGGATCCTAAGAGGGTTAGGGACTTATGGTATAAAATCCAGGGATTGAATCTAAAGGGAAAGTCACCTAAGAATTTCTAAACCTAAAGTTATCAAATGGGAACCCTAAAAATGGAAGGTCATGGGAACCTAATTCAAAAACAGTCCTATGGTTTGCTAAAAATTATGAAATAAATCCTAGGGGATCATGCACATCTATACTAACAGCCAGCCAAATCTCAATTCTAAATTCTATACCAATTAATCATACAAAAATCAGCAAAAACATGAGGAATTATGCCAAAATTAAAGAAATAACAAAAATAGAAAAATGCAAAATAAATGGAAAAATCAACCAAAATGAAATATAAAAGCATCAAAAAATCAAGAATCACCAGAGGATCACAACCATGTTTTTTCCATAATTTTCTGATCAAAAATGAAATTAATATGAATTTAAAATTGAAAAAGCAATTAAAGAAATTATAAAAAACAAATAAGAAAATAAAATGCAAGAAATAATCAGGGGCGCAGGATTGGGAGACTAAGTCCACGCATCTGAGGGCTCTAAGGCTGCCAGCGCATTATTTAAACGGTGCGTTTTGAGGGAGTCAAAGTCCACATCTCAGATTAAATCACAAGCACACGATTGAAGTACTAAGTCTCCAAATTCAACTGATCCAAGGGCTATCAGTCATCATCTTCGTTTAAACTCTGATGGAGGGAAAGACTCGGGGCGGTGGTTCCGGTGGCTGAGCCACCGTCTTCTCCGGTGAAGCAAAATTGCAGGTCATGGAAACATGTCAAACCTTATACCGTTCTCTCCAGTTTTTCATGCTGAGTTCAAACCCACTCTCCATTTCCATTGATTCCTCATGGATATTAAAACACGATCAAGAACAGAATATACATCAAATTATGGATCATCACCAAACTTCAATTTCTTGGTATGGATCTAATCCTCATTAATCAAAGATCAACCTAAGCTATCTCAATCATGCTAACACTCAAGGATCAGGCAGTTACAAGTCTCAACAGAAATGGTGTCACACCTTGAGTTGTCATCAAACTTCACAAAACCTATCCTAAAACGATCTGGTCATCTTCCTAATACTTAACCTCATTTCAATTTCAACTAGATCAACCTAGAATCAGTGCAATCGTGAAAAGTACATACCTGGTTTTTAGCTTGAAATTGAGGCAGCTATGGTGTGAATCTTGCTCCAATCTTGTGCAGATTTCTTCAATGATCTATGCTGAAGATGATAGAATCCAAGATTTGCTCTGAATGCTCTTGAAATGGAAACACGATTTTCAGTTTTGCTCTTGGAAACTCAAACTACCATAACAGATTCTTGCACCAAATGATCACCAAACTTGATCTGAATGTGATTATCAACTTAAATAGAAGCTGTTTGGATGATTTGGAGGCCCATTGGAGGCCCAATATGAGATATCCAAAAAATCAATTTTTCTTCCAAAATTCAATCATGGTGTCCATGAATTAGCTCTGCTCCTAGCTCTAAGAAGCTCCACATGACTTGCTTGTGGCCTGTTGAGAGTGTATGGACAAGATTGAAGCCTTGTTTGCATCCTAGGGTGGATCTTTGAGATGTAAATTCACCATGAAGCAACAAAGTAAAAAGCCGTGAATTATGCCTCAAATGGATTTTCTAGTAATGCCAAAGTGTTCAAAATGATGTTTCTGGTCAAAATAAGCACCTATTTTCCATTCCTTGATCACTCATGATTTAATTTGAATTTTTCATCTTTAATGCCTTTAAAAATGCCCTTTACCAAGTTCCTTCAAACCAATTCTTGCTCTAAGCCAAATCAAAGCCTCATGGATACATGGTTGAGGTTAAAATATCATTTTGAGAAAGTTTCATGTTGAACAAAACTCCATTTGAAGTGTGCAAGATAGAGAAAATGACCTATGATGCCAAATGACCTATAATCTCACTTTCCCAAAATGCCCCTGACTTGTAAACCTCATAACTTGAGTTCTATAAATCATATGAAAGACTTATAGTACAATTTGGAAAGCTAAGACCTTGACCTAAAACTTTCATGTTGGCCAAAGTTTGAGGATAAACATCCTTCTAGGTCAAAAGCTCCTTGGAAGTTGGTTGACTTTTGCAGACAAATTTCACATTCATCTGATGACCTGTAACTTGTCTGGATCATAACTTGAGTTATATAAATCCAATGGAGGACTTCTAGTACTCAAATTAAAGCTAAGAACATGATCCACAAGTTCTATGTTGGTCAAAAGTTGAGATGAAACTTTTATCTTGAGATAAGTGGTCTTGAAGTCAGGCATTAAATAGGGGATTTTACCCTGAGAACCCTAATTTAGCAACTTCTCACACTTTGAATTCTTCTTGCATTGATCTAGGAATATCACCCTCAATTATTGGCCGAGGCCTGCAAGTTTATGCACATGCAAGTTTATCAAAAACATCGGCATTTTCCGCAAACAAAACAGTAAGAGTTAAAACAAGAAACATACATCAAGTACTGACTAGTATGCATTTATTAATAACGGGCCCGTAAATAGGCAAAGTTTTTACAGTGGACGCAACTCCTGAAAAGAGGAATCTACAAAAAACAAATACAAATATGTACAGAGGCACAGAGAAATTTGTATACATGTCGGCAACGTGGTACAGACAAACACCATGAGCTGATCCTCCTATGACTCGCCTGACTCCGACGCTTTCCCGATACTCCGTCCTCGGAAGAAATTGACTGGGATAATCGACCCTCAGGTGCTCCCAAATCACTAAGCATTTCAGTATCAAACTCGGACCACAGTCATTTGCTTTTTCAATCCCTAACTTTTGTCTGAATCGCCCTTTGCGAGTTTTCAATTCATCGGGATACCCTTTTTTGCCGAAGTCGCCTTTTCAGGTTTTCGACTTCGCGGGTGTACATCTTTTCAATTTTTATCCCTAATTTTTTCCCGAACCTTTTTCTTTTCTTGGTTCGCCGGGATGCCCCATTTTTGCCTGGACTTTCTTTTTTCTGTCCAGTGGGTCTCTTTAAGCAAAGTATTTTTTAACTGCGTCCGAGTTCACAGGGGATGTAAAATCCTCGCCATCCATGATGGAAAACAATAAGGCTCCTCCAGAGAAGACCTTTCGAACGATATATGGACCTTCATAGTTAGGAGTCCATTTGCCCCTGTGATCTGATTGTGGTGGGAGAATCTTCTTCAGCAGAAGATCGCCCGTCTGAAAGCTTCGAGGGCACACCTTCTTGTCAAAAGCTTTCTTCATCCGACTCTAGTATAACCAACCATATGCGATAGATGCAAGTCTCTTCTCATCCATCAAGCTGAGTTAATTCCATCTATTCTTTATCCACTCTGCCTCATCAAGTTGGACATCGAGCAAAACTCTCAAAGAAGGAATCTCAACTTCCAATGGTAGGACAACTTCCATACCATACACTAGTGAGAAAGGTGTTGCCCCAGTCGATGTGCGTACCGTCATACGATAACCGTGTAAAGCGAAGGGTAACATCTCGTGCCAGTCTTTATATGTTACAACCATCTTCTGAACTATCTTCTTGATGTTCTTGTTGGCCGCTTCGACAACGCCATTCATCTTGGGTCGTTAGGGAGATGAGTTGTGATGCTCAATCTTGAAATTCTGGCACAATTCCTTCATCATCTTATTATTCAAGTTCGAACCATTGTCAATAATGATTCTTTCGGGGATTCTGTATCTGTAGATGATGTCCCTTTTGATAAACCGGGCTACCACCTGCTTAGTAACATTAGCGTAAGACACTGCTTTGACCCATTTGGTGAAGTAATCGATAGCTACCAAGATGAATCGGTGTCCGTTAGAGGCAGTGGGCTCAATGTTGCCAATCATATCAATGCCCCACGTGGAGAAAGGCCACGGGGACGCCATAACATTCAAACGGCTTGGCGGCACATGAATCTTGTCTGCATAAATCTGACATTTATGGCATTTCTTCGCAAACTTGAAATAATCTTTTTCCATCGTCAGCCAATAGTACCCTGCTCGTAATAACTTTCGAGACATACCATGTCCGCCGACATGCGTGCCGAAGGTTCCTTCGTGGACCTCTTCCATAAGCAGATTAGCTTATTTCTCATCCACACATCACAATAGCACCAAATCGTTGTTTCTCCTGTACAGAACACCATCTGGATTCAAGTAGAAATTGCCAGCCAATCTCCTAAGAGTCTTCTTATCAAGGCTGGATGCCCCAGTCAGATACTCTTGGTTCTTTAGGAAATTCTTTATATCAAAATACCACGCCTTGCCATCAGAAGCTTCCTCAATGGCGAATATGAAAGCGGGCCTATCAAGGCGAGAGATGACTATTCTGGGCGCATCATTCCAGAAGTTAACTTTGTACATTAAAGACAACGTCGCAAGAGCGTCTGCCATCTGATTTTCTGCCCATGGCACATGGTGAAACTCTACCCTGTCAAAGAAAGGCAACAACCTCCTTGCATAATTCATGTACGGTATTAGATTAGGCTGACGAGTCTCCCACTCTCCCTTGATCTGGTTCACGACTAGCGCGGAGTCTCCATACACATCAAGATTTTTAATTTTCAAATCAATAGCCTCCTCGAGACCCATGATACACGCTTCATATTCAGCCTCATTGTTGGTAACTGGAAATGTCAATATGGCCGTGAACGGGATGTGAGTCTCATGGGGAGTAGTAATGATTGCCCCAATTCCACTTCCATATGAATTAACAGCACCGTCAAATATTAATTGCCATTGCAAACTCCGCTCAGGACCTTCACTATACAACGACTCCTCGCAGTCTTTCATCTTCAAGTACATAATATCCTCGTCAGGAAAATCAAACTTCATTGGATGGTAATCATCGATTGGCTGCTCGGCCAGGTACTCTGACAGCATGCTACCTTTGATAGCTTTCTGCGAAACATACTATATATCGTATTCTGTCAGTACCATCTGCCATCGGGCAATCCTTCCTGAAAGCGCCTGCTTTTTGAAGACATATTTGATCGGATCCATCTTCAAAATTAACATGGTTGTATGATTTAGCATGTATTGCCTCAAACGTTTGGCAGCCCAAGCAAGTGCGCAACACGTCTTTTCGAGCATTGAGTAACAGAACTCATAATCTGTGAACTTTTTACTCAAGTAATAGATTGCATGCTCTTTTCGTCCAGTCTCGTCATGTTGACCGAGAACACAACCCATGTTGTTCTCAAGAACCGTCAAGTACATGATTAGTGGTCTTTCGGCTATTGGGGGCATCAATATCGGAGGTTCTTGCAAGTATTATTTTATTCTTTCGAACGCCCTTTGACAGTTTTCATCCCAGACAATCGCCTGATCTTTTTTCAACAATTTAAACATTAGTTCACACGTGGCTGTGAGATGAGATATGAACCGAGCAATGTAGTTCAATCTCCCTAAAAAGCCACGAACCTCTTTCTCTATTTTTGGCGCTGGCATTTCTTGTATAGCTTTTATTTTCGCAGGATCAACTTCAATTCCTCTTTCACTAACAATGAACCCCAATAGCTTTCGAGATCTCACCCCGAAGGTGCACTTAATAGGATTCAGCCTCAGCCTGAATTTCCTAAGCCTCTCAAACAATTTCAGAAGATTCACCAGATTCTCTTCCTCTGTCTGGAATTTGGCAATCATATCGTCAACATAGACCTCAATCTCTTTATGCATCATGTCATGAAAGAGTGTCATGATAGCACGCTGATATGTTGCCCAAGCGTTCTTCAAACCAAAGGGCATCACTTTGTAGCAAAACGTTCCCCACGGGGTAATGAAAGTTGTTTTCTCCATATCTTCCGGCGCCATCTTAATCTAATTATAGCCCGAAAAGCCGTCCATGAAGGAAAACACCGAGAATTGAGCAGTATTGTCGACCAATACGTCAATATGAGGAAGCGGGAAGTCATCCTTAGGGCTCGCCTTATACAGATCCCGATAGTCAACGCACATCCGTACCTTACCATCTTTCTTTGGTACAGGTACTATATTGGAGACCCAAGGAGGGTAAGTTGTAACAGATAGAAAACCAACGTCCCATTGTTTACGTACTTCCTCTTTAATCTTTACGGCCATATCTGGTTTCGTTCTTCTGAGCTTTTGCTTGACCAGCGGACACTCTTCACGTAATGGGAAGCGGTGGACCATAATATCAGTGCCTAACCCAGGCATATCCTCATAAGACCAAGCAAAGGTGTCACTATACTCTCGAAGCATCTCGACCAGTCTCTGCTTGATATCGATTTGCAACGCAACCCCTATCTGGACATTCCTGACAACTTCTTCGGAACCCAAATTAATGACCTCAATTTCGTCCTGATGAGGCAGAATGATCTTTTCTTCTTGTCTTAAAAGTCGAGTCAGCTCTTCTTGTAAGTCTTCGTCCTCAACACTCTCTTCCTCGGCTTGAAATATCGGGTGCTCAAAGTCGAACCGAGTCATAGGGAGTTCTTGATCGGTGTCATCTGAAATATGGATCCTGCAAGAGAAAGGGTTAAATGCTTCAAATGATATGCAAACGAAGCATACAATCACATTGCCATTTTATTGTTAAAATAAAACAGAAAAACAGGGATCACAAAATTTGCATGAGAAAAACGCCTTTATTTGATTATTAAAGCAAAGCATACACATAAACAAGTAGGCCCTAAAATAAAACCACTATGCCCCGGGTAGGACATAGGATTGTATAATAATCGAAAAACAAGGCATTACTATTTCGTCGTCACTTGAATAAAGTCCTGAGTAGACCAATTGCATAGGCTTTGTCCTGGCACGCTGGGATTGATCCATGAATCCATGTCACAGTCGCTATCTCCATCTTCACCGTCAGACACAACATTAATTCTTTCAAAACTGACTCCTCCCAGAGTAAACACAATCGGCCCCTTGAATTTTGGCGCGCTCTGTGATGAAGATGACGACGACGGGCGGTATCCCAAGCCAAACTTGTCCTACTTAACAGGAATCTCCAGAACTTGGCCCCAACCTTTAGTCTCCCTGGCCTGAACTACCGCTTGGGCTTCTCTGTACGAAGACATATCCACCTCTGGCCCAATGCTTATGACAGGAGATTGGTCTTTGATCTGCACCCCTTTGAAGGCTTGGCACAATGCCTCATGGATCTCACCATCCACTTCGACATATTTGAATGATGACAGGTGACTTACCAGGATATCTTCCTCCCTACACACGGTGACAATGCTACCAACAAACAAATATACTTGAGCTTTTGGTGCAACGTAGATGTTACAGCCCATGCAGAGTAAATCCAAGGTCGTCCGAGCAAACAGCTATAAGCTGGCTGAATGTCCATGATGTAAAACACAATATCGAACACCTCTGGACCAACTGGATTGGTAGAGTCAATTCTCTAAACACGGACCTTCTAGTCCCGTCAAAAGCTCTTACCACCAAGTCGCTTGGCGTGCATATTATGCCTCGGGTATCCAGCTTCAAAAGTGCCTTCTTGGGTAAAACATTCAAGGATGAACCAGTGTCAACAAGGACATGAGACATAACAGTGCCCCTACACTCAACCGAAATATGCAACGCACTGTTGTGGTTGCGACCCCTGGGTGTTAAATCAAAATCTGTAAAGCCAAGGCCATGCCCCGCATTCACGTGCGCAATCACTCCTTCGAGCTGATTAGTAGATATCTCCTGGGGTATATAAGCAGCCTCAAGAGCTTTCAGAAAAGCGTTCCGATGAGCTTCGGAACAAAAAAACAATGACAAAATCGAGATTTTGGAAGGCGTCTGCTGCAGATGATCAACAATTTTATAATCACTCTTTCGGATTAATCTCATAAATTCTTCCACATCTTTAGTCAAAGGCTCTTTTTCCTTCTCTTGAGAAGGTCCTTCTTCATTGACTTTGCCTTTCCCCTTGGCAATTCTCTCAGCTTCTACTTCTGGTGACGTAAAAATTCTACCGCTGTGGGTTATGCCCCCCGCTCCCACAAGGTTATCAACTGACCCTACCGGTGGGCTTTCCAGGTTAATCTTTTCTCCATTGTAGTAAACTTCTGCCCTATAGTTCCAAGGGATGGCTTTAGTGCTTTCATATGGAACGGGTCCATCTATGGTTATGGTGATAGTCGGCCGCTTGGGAGGCGCTGGTATTGTGACAGTCTTAAACGGGATCATAACCGTTGCAACTTCGCCCTGCTTTTCAGCTATTGCCTCAACAGGCTTCTCTTCAGCAGTACGGTCGAATTGCAGCATTCCTTCATCAATCAGACCTTGAATACCTCTTCTTAAGTTATCACAACCCTCAGGCCGGGCTAAACAGTCAACACAGTCTGCATCACAACCAGGGAAAACTCCCCCTTTCAGCAACTTGTTCTTTACATAACCCAGAGGCGTTGTCAATTCATCTACATTCATAACCAAATTCAGACTGATATCTTCCAAGATTGCACCCACCTGTGCAGATCCATGAGATGGCATCAAATTTTTCTCAATGTCGGGTGTCTCATTACCAAAGTTTATCGCCTTACTATCTATCAAATCCCGCACTTTGTGCTTGAATGCTTGACAATTCTCTATGCTGTGACCGGGTGCCCCGGAGTGGAATTCACAATGTGCATTGGCATCATAACCAAAAGGAGGCGTGCCTTTCGGCGGAGCTAGCGTCCTTTTCTCAACAAGCTGCAATTGTAATAGAGTTTGAAGAAGTTGAGCATACGGTAGTGGAGGCACATCAAATACTCTTTTCACGGCTCTATCACGACCTTGGAACCTTTGCGAGGCAGTATTCTGTTGTCCCTGTTGCTGCTGTGGCTGTTGTTGTTGCTGTTGAGGTACAGGAATCGTCACACTGGCGACTTGTTGCCTGTGATAATTTTGACTCCTATCTTTTTTCTGAGCGCTATATACCGACTTAGTGTCTCCTTGCTTTTTATTTCCAAATACCATTTTACCACCTCCAACTGAGGTTGACTCTCCTGCTTGAATCTTACCGATCTTGATGTCGTTCTCTATACGTTCTCCTAAGAGTATCATGTCAAAAAAACTATCTGTCATACAATTGAGGAGCCTGTCATAATACAAACCAGAGAAAGTGCCCACAAAAAGATCCACCAACTCACGCTCTACCATGGGTGGGTGCACCCTAGCTGCAAGCTCACTCCACCTCTGGGCGTACTCTTTAAAACTCTCGCCATTCTTCTGAGAAAGATTTTGGAGTTGGACCCTGTTAGGCGCAAGGTCGTTGTTATATTGATAATGCCTTACAAAGGCCTCCGCCAACTCTTTCCAACTACCGATCTGACTGGGCTCTAACCCCATATACCATTCCAATGACGGTCTAGACAAGCTATCCTGGAAAAAATGCATCAGCATCTTTTCGTCATCAGAATAAGTAGACATTCTCCAATAATAGGACCGTACATGAACTCTTGGGCAAGTATCCCCCTTATACTTGTCGAAAGTAGGCGCTTTGAACTTGAGTGGCACCCTCAAGCCAGGAACCAACCCCATATTAGCCATGTCCAACCCCATGGAATTCTGATTGGCAAGACCTCTCACTTGTTCCTCCAACATCTTGAACCTTCGGTCATTGTCTGTGGGCATCTCAAGATCCCTGCTCGGTGGAGAGAAAGCATCTTCTTGACGATCCTCGCCCCAATGAGAATCCCCATTATCATACCCAGCGTAAGCAGCATTAGGAACAAAGCCATTCTGATTGAACCTGGGACCATACCCCACATTACCAAAGCCCTGATTAGCAACACCCGGCCCAAAACCAGCGTTGTAGGCACCCATCCCAACACCGTTGTTGCTTGCGTTGCCAAAACCTGCATTGCCAAAACCCTGATTGCCATAACCTAGATTGGCACCACCAAAACCAGCATTGCTAACACCAAAACCTACACCAGTGTTCCCATTGCCAACACCAAAACCTACACCAGTGTTCCCAGCACCAACACCAAAACCAGCATTCCCAGTTCCAACATTAAAACTAGCATTTCCAGCTCCAACATTTCCGTTGGTTTCCACATGCCCGTTACCATTACCAGTCACATTCCCATTCCCAGCTCCATTACCGTTCTCATCAGTATTGAGAACGACCACCGGCACAGCATCACCGGCTCGAGGAGTCCCGACTTGAGAAGGATTAATAGCAACCCCACCATGTAGCACACCATGACCGTCAACCCGTGCAATCAGAGGCTGCACCAGAGTCTGAAGCTGCTCCTGGCCCTTGGCCATAGTTTCCATAACCTGCATGAACTGCGCCATCCTATCGCGCATCTCCTGCATCTCAGTTTGCATTTGATCCATAGCTTTCTTGCAATTACTTCTTGTAGAGTAGCGATGAATTTGCTGATCAGCAATCCTGAAACCTGTATCAACAGAGGGTTAGGAAACAACTCAAGGTACCTGTCATGCAAATGATTTATGCAAATGCAAACACGTATCCATGCATTAGGAGGAAGTCCCCCTCGATTCTAGATCCAAGAAAAATAAAGTCTACCGTCCAATCATGGAAAGAAACCCTCATATATATATGAAAAACCCACGTGGGTAGCGTACAACAGTAACTAAATACAACTAAAGCAACAAGCATGACCCCAACTAACAAGCCTGGTGGTGATCAGCATATCAATGCATAAGAGGTACAAAGAAATACAAAGAAATCAAGTGCGGCTACGGGCACGAAAATCCTCTAGTAACTTCTTCGTAGTGGGATGGTCAGGCTGAGTGAGCAGGCTCTGGATCAGCAAATCCCTTTGCTTGATGGCATCTGGGAGGTTCTCGGTAATGCTCCCACAAACACCCTCTTCAGAATGGTTCTCCATCCTACTCCTCTTAGCATCATCCCGGAGTTGACAATCCATTAGGTTTGCCTTGGTCTCAACCAACCTATACTGGATGTCTCGTCGAAGTGAGGCTTCAGCCTCTATCTGCTTGTCTTTGGCCTCAATCTGAGCTTCCAATTGGGCTATATGTTGCTTCAGCTTTTCTTCCCGCTCTTTGTGGCTAGTCAAAGTGTTGTTCCACAACTTCTCGTACTATGTCAACTTTCGGTATGCCCTATCCAACTCCTGCTTTTTGGTGGTCAACACCCCGTGCACTGCCTTTAGGTCCAACCTAAGACGCTCTATATAATCAGTCTCCTTGGTCAAATTAGCGCCCAGGTGGTTGATCAACTCTGTCTGCTTCTTGCAGGTGTGTACGACTTCATTCTTTTCTCTTCGGAGTTGAGCGATCTCGTTTTCCAGCTCTTTGTTGGCTTTGATCAGTTCTTCATTCTTAGCTTGAAGCTGATTATACTTCTGGATTTCGATCATGGTAGGCTCTGAAGGGCAGTCTGGCTTGACAGGAGGAAAAGGCATCAACACTTTTTCTGCTCTGCTATGAATCCAGTCCACATAAGGAGGATAAGCATGATTATTGCTTTTCCCCAATGAGGTCTTTCCTCTTTGATGAACGTTTTTCCAGCATGTTCAAATCTGACCAAATCATCCCCTTCTAATGCACCAGTGAGGTACAAAGATTCTTGTACCTCTTCGTCCTTAGGAGGGCCCCTTAAGGCATACCCGAACTGTCTGATAGCGATAGACGGATTATAATTGATGCAGCCTTTCCTACCCACCAGAGGGACATTAGGAAAGGTCCCACAACTGTAAATGATTTCACTCCCCAGGCGATCTCTGTCAAACTAATAAATGTCTTCGGCAGACAAACTCATCAGTCGCTCAGACCACTCCTTCATCTCTGCAGTCTTTATAAAAGGACCATCCTTAGGTAAATGAGTAACAAACCATCTGTAAAACAGTGAAGCACAGCATGAAACACCTTTGCCTCTCCTATTTTCGTTCTTATAGTGCACCGAATGATACACGTCTCCGAGCACGGTAGGAATGAGATTCTTTGAGACGAAGATACGAAGAGTGTCCACATCCACAAAATCAGGGATATTGGGGAATAACATGATACCATATATGCACAATGCCAAAATAGCCTTGAATGCCACCCAGCATTCCTTCTTAGCGAAGTGTCGGGCTTTCTCAGCTAGAAAAGGTAATGGGAATCCCCAGGCTCCATTTGTCCTGGCTATTTTTCCTTTCAACTCAGAGACCTCAATATGCAATGCTGTAGCAATACTAGCCAGATCTGGCTCCTGATCAATAGGCCAAAACGGTACCTGAGCAAGAATGGGTACTTTCAATATGGCAGAAAACTCTTCCAAAGTAGGGGCCAGCATATATCTTGGAAATGTGAAGCAACGCAACGGAGGATCATAAAACTGAAGAAGAGTATGAAGTCCGTTCAATTCATACACAGATGGCTTGCACACAACATTGAGCAACTTCCCATAGGTTCCCCTGAAATCCCTCATTACCTCCTTACCAGGAAAAGAAATCAAACCCCTCAGAGTAGTAATATCTGGAGTAGGAAACTTATAAGCCAAAGTTCTTCTCACGTTGGGCTCCATGATGGACACAGAAAGGACCAGATTGCTAGAATCGAGAGAGAACTGCACACCTGCAACACAAATACGTGTTAAATGCAATGCAACATGAAAATGTAAATGCAAATGCAAAATGCAGCAGGAGATCAAGAGTGTTGTGTTGTGCTGTGAAGTGGCAGTTCATAATTTTGCTTCAGCAAGAATATACCATAATTATGATAATAAAGGCCTACTGAAACCCACAATACTGATTCACTGTCAAGAAAACCAGGTTGTCTGAAGGTTAAAGTTTCCTACAATAACCCGACCCCGCTCACTGGTATGGACCTAATCACTGACAAGGTATGGCATCCTATGCGTTCATCAGTGTCACAGACTTTCAAGAAATGATGATACGATACCCAGGAAGGTGTGGCATCATCATCTCTTGAAGTGGCCTTACTTAGCTGAATCACAAATGATCGGTTCCCAGAGTCGACAATCCTTAGATCTGAAATCCTTTCGACGGCCCACTGGGCTGGAAATGGAAATCATTTCAGAGAATCTCGTCTGAGCGCAGATTTCGTGGGAACTAGTGCATGCCTAACATGCAGGTTCACCACTAATCTGCTTCTAAAGTTATGTACATACTCAAGCCTGGGTTTGGCTTATCACTCATCAGAGCCCCTTCCCACAACAACACAAATAATCATATCATACTGAAAATAAAATGCGGAAGGTAAAAAATGTGATAAATAAACACAACCCAATAGGTAAACACGCAAGTGCTAGGGTTGACTCGCACAGGGAACCGTTGGAGTCCCCAGCAGAGTCGCCAGCTTTCGCTACCACGAAAATAAGGTGCCGGCAAAACAGAAGAGTTTCCACCTTTCATTATTTATCCCGCAGAAGGGGAAAGGAAACGATCGGAAAAACCTGACGAAAAGGTATAAGAAAAAGTCATCGCAACCATTGTCTGGGTTCGGAAGTCGGTTACGCAAGGGGAAGGTATTGGCCCCCCTCACGTCCATCGTACTCGATGGGATCCACGCTTTTTTTGTTTATCTAACGGGTTGGCTATCTATCTACGCTAAGAGTCTGGTCTGAAAAGAAAAGAAAAATGACTCGGCAGAACACAGCAGTTCTATGCCTACGTATTCCCATCTGGAACGAGAAATCAGAGTCAACATAGTTCGCCTAACTATGGGTTACGGGGGAAGGTTGCTCGCCGAGATATCGCATCTTGTGCCTACGTACTTTCATACGGCATGAAAGATCAGAGCAAACGTAGTTCGGGATACTAAGGATTACGGGAGGGGTCAAATTCCTCAATTTTTCCAAGTAGGGTTAACAAACAGTTCTAGCAGTTTGGTGTATGTAGCTCGAACTTTGGAGACTTAGGCGTTACCATTTGGGATAGAACTGGGAGTTAACGACACTCTTTTCTTCAGAAAAGATTTCCTTGAGTTATGGGCCCACGGGGCAAAAGGTTTGAAGTTTGTTTTCAGTCTTTTACTGAAGAACTATTTTTTATGGTTGTCTGTAGTTTGTACAACACTAGAGACTATGACTTAGGAGCGAATGCGTCGCATATCGTCCAAAGGACATATACTAAACACTCTAGATGATTGAGAGGAGACCACTCTATTATCACTTCCCAAGTAGCCTAAGGCTCGTAACGTGCTTGTACTAACTTGCCTTTATTATGTTTTTTACTGTTGTTTTGAGATAAGAAGAGAATGAACTCTATGGGGAAACTGTCAAGTCCTAATGTTGTCATGAAAATTTGATCCTATGATTGAGGTTATGAGGGAGCTACCTAATGTTATCATGCATGGTTAGAACCCTAATGTCTGTCGTAACTTCTCTTGAACAAGAGAAGTCAGAGTTCCTAAGGGAACATGGCAATGGCAAGCAACAGCAAAAGCAATAATTGTAAAGAAATAACTGTAAGTAAAATGCATACAATGCAACAATACAAGCAGAAGGAGATAAACTTAACTTCTTAGCAATCAAGCAAAAAGAAAACAGTCAAAACAGACAAGCAGAGGGAGACAGACTCAACCTCTATATGCAAATACGTCAATTAGAAAAAAGAAAAACAACACACAAGCAAAGGGAGAACCGCCTCAACCCTTAAGGAAAACAAGCAGAGGGAGACCCACTCAACCTCTTAATGCAGTCATGCACCTACACTTAGACTATCCTACACATGCACTATCCTAATGCAACACACCACCCAATCATGAATGAGGACAAGGATTTATGACAAATAAGGAATCCATTCCACAAGTAAACAAACAAGGCTTCTATCCTAGGGAAAGGAATTGAAAGTTGGGAGGCCAGGGTAAGGTCCACAGGAACTTATCCCAGGCACTCAACCAACTAAAAGAGATTTGGGAGACCCCTAGAGGTTTGGCTCCTTCAAGAGATGTGCAAAATTCTCACCACAGGAGGGACTGTGCTACCCCAAGAAGGTTCCTAAAAAGAAATGGAGAGCATTAGGAGAATGAAGATGGGAAGCAAGGTAAGGTCCACAGGAACTTATCACAGGCACTCAACCAACTCCACTTCCTTAGAAAGCTTGCATAGACTCAACTCCTTTATGATATTGCAATGAATTCCTCCATAGGAGGAAACATGCTCACAAGGAGGATTCCAATTAAGCAAGGAAAACTGTGAGGGAAACTAACCCTATAGGAAGAATCATCCATCTACTTGAACTTCTAAAGAACCTCAAAGATTACTTCCTAAGGATCACCTACACTAAGGGTTCAAAGCTCTAAAGAGGCATCTATCTAATCATCATTCTATCAAGAAAGGATATGAGACCTAGAATCATCTAATGGTCATTATTGAGGTCATTCTAAAGGAAAGGTCATGTTAGAAGCACCATAAAACTAGTCTAATTGTTAATTCTAAGAAAAATATGAAATCAAGTCCTAAAATTCTAGGGAATTTTCTATGGGATCCTAAGAGGGTTAGGGACTTATGGTATAAAATCCAGGGATTGAATCTAAACGGAAAGTCACCTAAGAATTTCTAAACCTAAAGTTATCAAAGGGGAACCCTAAAAATGGAAGGTCATGGGAACCTAATTCAAAAACAGTCCTGTGGTTTGCTAAAAATTATGAAATAAATCCTAGGGGATCATGCACATCTATACTAACAGCCAGCCAAATCTCAATTCTAAATTCTATACCAATTAATCATACAAAAATCAGCAAAAACATGAGGAATTATGCCAAAATTAAAGAAATAATAAAAATAGAAAAATGCAAAATAAATGGAAAAATCAACCAAAATGAAATATAAAAGCATCAAAAAATCAAGAATCACCAGAGGATCACAACCATGTTTTTTCCATAATTTTCTGATCAAAAATGAAATTAATATGAATTTAAAATGGAAAAAGCAATTAAAGAAATTATAAAAAACAAATAAGAAAATAAAATGCAAGAAATTATCAGGGGCCCAGGATTGGGAGACTAAGTCCACGCATCTGAGGGCTCTAAGGCTGCCAGCACATTATTTAAACAGTGCGTTTTGAGGGAGTCAAAGTCCACATCTCAGATTAAATCACAAGCACACGATTGAAGTACTAAGTCTCCAAATTCAACTGATCCAAGGGCTATCAGTCATCGTCTTCATTTAAACTCTGATGGAGGGAAAGACTCAGGGCGGTGGTTCCGGTGGCTGAGCCATCGTCTTCTCCAATGAAGCAAAATTGCAGGTCATGGAAACATGTCAAACCTTATACCGTTCTCTCCAATTTTTCATGCTGAGTTCAAACCCACTCTCCATTTCCATTGATTCCACATGGATATTAAAACACGATCAAGAACAGAAGATACATCAAATTATGGATCATCACCAAACTTCAATTTCTTGGTATGGATCTACTCCTCATTCATCAAAGATCAACCTAAGTTATCTCAATCATGCTAATACTCAAGGATCAGGCAGTTACAAGTCTCAATAGAAATGGTGTCACACCTTGAATTATCATCAAACTTCACAAAACCTATCCTAAAACGATCTGGTCATCTTCCTAATGCTTAACCTCATTTCAATTTCAACTAGATCAACCTAGAATGAGTGCAATCGTGAAAAGTACATACCTGGTTTGTAGCTTGAAATTGAGGCAGTTATGGTGTGATTCTTGTTCCAATCTTGTGCAGATTTCTTCAATGATCTATTCTGAAGATGATAGAATCCAAGATTTGCTCTGAAATGCTCTTGAAATGGAAACACGATTTTCAGTTTTGCTCTTGGAAACTCAAACTACCATAACTGATTCTTGCACCAAATAATCACCAAACTTGATCTGAATGTGATTATCAACTTAAGATGATTTGGAGGCCCATTGGAGGCCCAATCTGAGATATCCAAAAAATCAATTTTTCTTCCAAAATTCAATCATGGTGTCCACGAATTAGCTCTGCTCCTAGCTCTAAGAAGCTCCACATGACTTGCTTGTGGCCTGTTGAGAGTGTATGGACAAGATTGAAGCCTTGTTTGCATCCTAGGGTGGATCTTTGAGATGTAACTTCACCATGAAGCAACAAAGTAAAAAGCCATGAATTATGCCTCAAATGGATTTTCTAGTAATGCCAAAGTGTTCCAAATGATGTTTCTGGTCAAAATAAGCACTTATTTGCCATTCCTTGATCACTCATGATTTAATTTGAATTTTTCATCTTTAATGCCTTTAAAAATGCCCTTTACCAAGTTCCTTCAAACCAATTCTTGCCCTAAGCCAAATCAAAGCCTAATGGATACATGGTTGAAGTTAAAATCTCATTTTGAGCAAGTTTCTTGTTGAAAAAAACTCCATTTGAAGTGTGCAAGATAGAGAAAATGACCTATGATGCCAAATGACCTATAATCTCACTTTCCCAAAATGCCCCTGACTTGTAAACCTCATAACTTGAGTTCTACAAATCAGATGAAAGAATTCTATTACAATTTGGAAAGCTAAGACCAAGACCTACAACTTTCATGTTGGCCAAAAGTTGAGGAGAAACATAGTTATAGGTAAAAAGCTCCTTGGAAGTTGGTTGACTTTTGCAGACAAATTTCATATTCATCTGATGACCTGTAATTTGTCTGGATGATAACTTGAGTTTTATAAATCAAATCAAGGTCTTATAGTACTCAAATTAAAGCTAAGAGCATGATCTACAAGTTCCATGTTAGCCAAAAGTTGAGATGAAACTTGTATCTTGAGATAAGTGGTCTTGAAGTCAGGCACTAAATAGGGGATTTTACCCTGAGAACCCTAGTTTAGCAACTTCTCACACTTTGAATTCTTCTTGCATTGATCTTGGAATATCACCTCATGTATCTCAACACAACCTCCCATGATCACAAATACTTAGAATTAAGTCTTAATCTCCTTCAATTGCACAGTTGACTTAGGGTTACTCAGATGAACCCTAATTGCAACACCCTAAACTGTGGCTCTTCACACTTAACATAATGACTTGATTGAGCTCCACCATGACCCTCAAGGCACTCCATGAGCTCTATCCACATACCCTATCCATGATCAAGACTTCACAACCCACTGATGGTCTTCAATTGGCTCCCAAGTTAGGGGATGAACCCCATACAAGCAACCAAACTTCTCAAGAACACAACCCACTTTCTAATGACTTTGGTGACCTCTCAAGCTTGAATAAGACCTCTAGATAGGCTCCTCTTGATATAAACCACACTTGATCCCCTGCTAAATGAATAATTCTATGCAATGTAAATGCTAAACCAATGATATGCTAATGCAATGAGACGAAAGCCAAGTAAGAAAAAGGTTAGGCAAATTTTGGGGTGCAACACCCATGTACCCAATGACATTGTATGCTGCCTTGTTGGGATTTTATATATATATATATATATATATATATATATATATATATATATATATATATATATATATATATATATATATATATATATATATATATATATATATATATATATATATATATATATATATATTATATATATATATATATATATATATATATATATATATATATATATATATATATATATATATATATATATATATATATATATATATATATATATATATATATATATATATATATATATATATATATATATATATATATATATATATATATATATATATATATATATATATATATATATATATATATATATATATATATATATATATATATATATATATATATATATATATATATATATATATATATATATATATATATATATATATATATATATATATATATATATATATATATATATATATATATATATATATATATATATATATATATATATATATATATATATATATATATATATATATATATATATATATATATATATATATATATATATATATATATATATATATATATATATATATATATATATATATATATATATATATATATATATATATATATATATATATATATATATATATATATATATATATATATATATATATATATATATATATATATATATATATATATATATATATATATATATATATATATATATATATATATATATATATATATATATATATATATATATATATATATATATATATATATATATATATATATATATATATATATATATATATATATATATATATATATATATATATATATATATATATATATATATATATATATATATATATATATATATATATATATATATATATATATATATATATATATATATATATATATATATATATATATATATATATATATATATATATATATATATATATATATATATATATATATATATATATATATATATGAGACGTTATCTCCATGACTGGATCCAGACTTTTTATTATCAGCACTGGCACTCTAGCACTAGAATCGGGAGAGAAATCTCCCTAAGGCACAGACACACGTTTGCATTTTGCATTTTGCATATTCATTTTGCATCATAGGTACCTTGAACCCTTATCTTATCTCCTGTATCTCTGTCCAGTTGTTTCAGGATTGCCGATCAGCGAATTCATTGATACTCCACAAGAAGTATATGCAAGAAAGCTATGGATCAAATGCAAGCTGAGATGCAAGTGATGCGCGACAGGATGGCGCAATTCATGAAAATCATGGAAACTGTGGCCAAGGGCCAAGAGCAGCTTCAGACTCTGGTGCAACCTCTTATTGCACGGGTTGATGGTAATGGTGTGCTACATGGTGGGCTTGCTACTAATCCTTCTCAAGTCGAGACTCCTCGAGCGGGTGATGCTGTACCGGTGGTCGTTCTCAATGCTGCTGAGAACGATAATGGAGCTGGGAATGGGAATGTAGCTGGTAATGGTAACGAACATGTGGAAATCAATGGAAATGTTAGAGATGGAAATGCTAGTTTTGGTGTTGGTTTCAGAAACACTGGTGTAGGTATTGGTGGTGCCAATGTAGGCTATGGCAATGCAGGCTTTGGCAATGCAGGTTTTGGCAACGCAAGCAACAACGATTTTGGGATGGGTGCCTATAACGCTGGTTTTGGGTCGAGTGTTGCTAATCAGGGCTTTAGTAATGTGGGGTATGGTCCCAGGTTTAATCAGAATGGCTTTAGTCCTAATGCCGCTTACGTTGGGTATGATAATGTAGATCCTCATTGGGGCGAGGATCGTCAAGAGGATGCTTTCTCTATGCCGGGCACGGGTCTCGAGATGCCCACAGAAAATGACCGAAGGTTCAAGCTGTTGGAGGAACAAGTGAGAGGTCTTGCCAATCAGAATTCCATGGGATTAGACATGGCTAATATGGGGTTGGTTCCTGGCTTTAGGGTGCCGCTCAAGTTCAAAGCGCCTACCTTTGACAAGTATAAGGGGGATACCTGCCTAAGAGTTCATGTACGGTCTTATTATTGGAGAATGTCTGCTTATTCGAGTGATAAAAAAGATGTTGATGCATTTTTTTCAGGATAGCTTGTCTGGACCGTCACTTGAGTGGTATATGGGGTTAGAGCCCACTCAGATTGGTAGCTGGAAAGAGTTGGCGGAAGCCTTTTTTAAAGCATTATTAGTATAACAACGACCTTGCTCCTAACAGGGTCCAACTTCAGAATCTTTCTCAAAGGAATGGCGAGAGTTTTAAAGAGTACGCCCAGAGGTGGCGTAAGCTTGCAGCTAGGGTGCAGCCAACCATGGTAGAGCGTGAGTTGATGGATCTTTTTGTAGGAACTTTCTCTGGTATGTATTACGACAAGCTTCTCGGTTGTACGATGGGTAGTTTTTCTGATATGATACTCATGGGAGAGCGTATAGAGAATGTCATCAAGATCGGAAAGATTCAAGCAGGAGAATCAGCCTCAGTTGGAGGAGGGAAAAAGGTATTTGGAAATAAAAAGCAGGGAGACACTAATTCGGTATATAGTGCTCGGAGAAAAAATAGAAGTCAGAATTATCGCATGGAGCAGGTTACCAATGTGACAATTCCCGTACCTCAACAGCAACAACAACATCCGCAGCAGCAACAGAGACAATAGAATTCTGCTCCGCAAAGGTTCCAAGGTCGGGATAGGGCCGTGAAAAGAGTATTTGATGTGCCTCCAGTGTCGTATGCTCAGCTTTTTCAAACTTTATTACAACTGGAGCTTGTTGAGAAAAGGACGTTAGCTCCGCCGAAAGGCACGCCTCCTTTTGGTTATGAAGCCAATGCACATTGTGAATTCCACTCCGGGGAACCTAGTCACAGCATAGAGAATTGTCATGCATTCAAGCACAAAGTGAAGGAGCTGATAGATAGTACAGCTATAAACTTTGATCATGGTGCACCCAAAATCGAGAAAAATCCGATGCCGCCTCACGGATCTGCAAAGGTGGGTGCTATCTTGGAAGATATCAGTATGAATTTGATCATGAATGTAGATGCGGATTATGTTGAAGGGGGGAGTCTTCCCTGGTTGTGATGCGGATTATGTTAACTATGTAGCCCGACCTGAGGGATGTGATAGTTTAAGAAGAGGTATTCAAGGTCTGATTAATGAAGAAACGCTGCAATTCGACCGTACTGCTGAAGAGAAGCCTGTTAAGCCAATAACTGAAAAGCAGGACAAGTTTGGTTTGGGATATCGCCCGTCGTCGTCATCTTCATCACAGAGCGCGCCACGGTTCAAGGGGCCGATTGTGTTTACTCCAGGAGAAGTCAGTTTTGAAAGAATTAATGTTGTGTCTGACAGCGGAGATGAAGATAGCAACTGTGACATGGATTCATGGATCAAGCCCAACGTGCCAGGACAAAGCCTATGCAACTGGTCTATTCAGGACTTTATTCAAGTGACGACAGAACAGTAACGCTTTGTTTTTTCGATTATTGTACAACCCTACGTCCTACCCGGGGCATAGTGGTTTTGTTTCAGGGCCTACTTATTTATGTTTGTGCTTCGTTTTAATCATCAAATAAAGGTGTTTTTCTCATGCAAATTTTGTGATCCTTGTTTTTCTGTTTTATTTTAACAATAAAATGGCGACTTGGTTGTGTGCTTTGGTTGCATATCATTTGAAGCATTTAAGTATTTCCCTTGCAGGATCCATATTTCAGATGACACCGAGCAAGAACTCCCTATGACTCGCTTCGACTTTGAGCATCCGATATTTCAAGCCGAGGAAGAGATTGTTGAGGATGACAACTTACAAGAAGAGCTGACTCGACTTTTAAAACAAGAAGAGAAGATTATTCTGCCTCATTAGGAGGAAATTGAGGTCGTTAATTTGGGTTCCGAAGAAGTTGTCAGGAATGTTCAGGTAGGGGTTGCGCTGCAAAGCGACACCAAACAAAGACTGATCGAGATGCTTCGAGAGTATAGTGACATCTTTGCTTGGTCTTATGAAGATATGCCTGGGTTAGACACTGATATTGTGGTCCACCGCTTGCCATTGCGCGAAGAATATCTGCCGATCAAGCAGAAGCTCATAAGAACGAGACCAGACATGGCCATAAATATTAAAGAGGAAGTACAGAAACAATGGGACGTTGGCTTTCTAGCTGTTACAACTTACCCTCCTTGGATCGCCAATATAGTACCTGTCCCGAAGAAAGATGGTAAGGCACGGATGTGTGTCAACTATCGGGATTTGAACAAGGCGAGCCCTAAGGATGACTTCCCGCTTCCTCATATTGACGTATTGGTCGACAATACTGCTCAATTCTCCGTGTTTTCCTTCGTGGACGGCTTTTCGGACTATAATCAGATTAAGATGGCACCGGAAGATATGGAGAAAGCAACTTTCATTACCCCGTGGGGAACGTTCTGCTACAAAGTGATGCCCTTTGGTTTGAAGAACGCTGGGGCAACATATCAGCGTGTTATGACAACGCTCTTTCATGACATGATGCATAAAGAGATTGAGGTATATGTTGACGATATGATTGCCAAGTCCCAGACGGAGGAAGAGCATCTAGTGAATCTTCTGAAATTGTTTGAGAGGCTTAGGAAATTCAGGCAGAGGTTGAATCCTAATAAGTGCACCTTTGGGGTTAGATCTGGAAAGCTATTGGGGTTTATTGTTAGTGAAAAAGGAATTGAGGTTGATCCTGCAAAAATAAAAGTTATACAAGAAATGCCAGCGCCAAAAATAGAGAAAGAGGTTCGTGGCTTTTTGGGGAGATTGAACTATATTGCTCGGTTCATATCTCATCTCACAGCCACGTGTGAACCAATGTTTAAATTGTTGAAAAAAGATCAGAAGATTTTCTGGGATGAAAATTGTCAAAAGGCGTTTGAAAAAATAAAAGAATACTTGCAGGAACCTCCGATATTGATACCCCCAGTAGCCGGAAGGCCACTAATCATGTACTTGACGGTTCTTGAGAACATCATGGGTTGTGTTCTCGGTCAACATGACGAGACTGAACAAAAAGAGCATGCGATCTATTATTTGAGTAAAAAGTTCACAGATTGTGAGTCCAGTTACTCAATGCTCGAAAAGACGTGTTGCGCACTTGCTTGGGCTGCCAAACGTTTGAGACAATACATGCTAAATCATACAACCATGCTGATTTCGAAGATGGATCCGTTCAAATATGTCTTCGAAAAGCAGGCGCTTTTAGGAAGGATTTCCCGATGGCAGATGGTACTGATAGGGTACGACATTCAGTATGTTTCGTAAAAGGCTGTCAAAGGTAGCGTTCTGTCAGAGTACCTTGCCGAGCAGCCAATCGATGATTACCAGCCAATGAAGTTTGATTTTCCTGACGAGGATATTATGTACCTAAAGATGAAAGACTACGAGGAGCCATTGCATGATGAAGGTCCTGAGCGGGGTTCCCAATGGCAACTAATATTTGACGGTGCTGTTAATTCATACAGAAGTGGAATTGGGGAAATCATTACTACTCCCCATGGGTCTCACATCCCGTTCGCTTCCAGATTGACATTTCCAGTTACCAACAATGAGGCTGAATATGAAGCGTGTATCATGGGTCTCGAGGAGGCTATTGATTTGAGAATTAAAAATCTTGATGTGTATGGAGACACCGCGCTAGTCATGAACCAGATCAAGGGAGAATGGGAGACTCGTAAGCCTAATCTAATACCTTACATGAATTATGCAAGGAGGTTGTTGCCTTTATTTGACAAGGTAGAATTTCACCATGTGCCGCGGGTAGAAAATTAGATGGTAGGCGCTCTTGCGACATTGTCATCGATGTACAAAGTTAATTTCTAGAATGAAGCTCCCAGAATAGTTATCTCTCGCCTTGATAGGCCCGCTTTCATATTTGGCATTGAGGAAACTTCTGATGGCAAGCCGTGGTATTTTGATATCCAGAATTTCCTAAAGAACCAAGAGTATCCGACTGGGGCATCCAGCCGCGATAAGAAGACTCTTAGGAGATTGGGTGGAAACTTCTACTTGAATCCAGATGGTGTTCTGTACAGGAGAAACCACGATTTGGTGCTATTGCGATGTGTGGATGAGAAAGAAGCTAATCTGCTTATGGAAGAGGTCCACGAAGGTACTTTCGGCACGCATGTCGGTGGACATGCTATGTCTCGAAAGTTATTACGAGCAGGGTATTATTGAATGACGATGGAAACAGATTGTTTCAGGTTTGCGAAGAAATGCCATAAATGCCAGATTTATGCAGACAAGATTCATGTGCCGCCAAGCCCTTTGAATGTTATGGTGTCCCTGTGGCCTTTCTCCATGTGGGGCATTGATATGATTGGCAAGATTGAGCCCACCGCATCCAATGGACACTGGTTCATCTTGGTAGCTATCGATTACTTCACCAAGTGGGTCGAAGCAGTGTCATACGCTAACGTTACCATGCAAGTAGCAGCCCGGTTTATCAAAAAGGACAACATCTACAGATACGGAATTCCCGAAAGAATCATTACTGACAATGGTTCGAACTTGAATAATAAGATGATGAAGGAATTGTGCCAGAATTTCAAGATTGAGCATCATAACTCATCTCCCTATCGGCCCAAGATGAATGGCGCCGTCGAAGCGGCCAACAAGAACATCAAGAAGATAGTGCAGAAGATGGTTGTAACATACAAAGATTGGCATGAGATGTTGCCCTTTGCTTTACACGGTTATCGTACGATAGTACGCACATCAACCGAGGCAACTCCTTTCTCACTAGTATATGGTATGGAAGTTGTCTTACCATTGGAGGTTGAGATTCCTTCTTTGAGAGTTTTGCTTGATGTCAAACTTGATGAGGCAGAGTGGATAAAGAATAGACTGAATCAGCTCAGCTTGATGGATGAGAAGAGACTTACATCTATCGCCTATGGTCGGTTATATCAGAGTCGGAAGAAGAAAGCTTTTGACAAGAAGGTGCGCCCTTGAAGCTTTCAGATGGGCGATCTTGTGCTGAAGAAGATTCTCCCACCACAATCAGATCACACTGGCAAATGGACTCCCAACTATGAAGGTCCATATGTCGTTCGAAAGGTCTTCTCTAGAGGAGTCTTATTGTTATCCACCATGGATGGCGAGGATTTTACATTCCCTATGAACTCGGACGCAGTTAAAAAATATTTTGCTTAAAGAGACCCGCTAGACAAAAAAAGAAAGTCCAGGGAAAGATGGGGCATCCCGGCGAACCAAAAAAAAAAGAGAAAAAGGTTCGGGCAAAAATTAGGGATAAAAATTGAAAATATGTACACCCGCGAAGTCAAAAACCTGAAAAGGCGACTTAGGCAAAAAAAGGGTATCCCGGTGAATTGAAAACCCGCAAAGGGCAATTCAGGCAAAAGTTAGGGATTGAAAAAGAAAATGATTGCGGTCCGAGTTTGATACTACATTGCTCATTGGTTTGGGAGTACCTGAGGGACGATTATCCAAGTCAATCTCTTCCGAAGACGGAGCATCGGGAAAGTGTCGAAGTCAGGCGAGTCATAGGAGGATCAGCTCATGGTGTTTGTCTGTACCACGTTGCCGACATGTATACAAATTTCTTTGTACCTATGTACCTATCTGTATTTATTTTTGTGTAACTTCCTCTTTTCAGGAGTTGCATCCACTGTAAAAACTTTGCCTATTTATAGGCCCGTTATCAATAAACACATACTATTCAGTATTTGACGTTTGTTTCTTGTTTTAACTTTTACTATTTTGTTTGTGAGAAACGCTGATGTTTTGATAAACTTGCACTTGCATAAACTTGCAGGCCTTGGCCAATAATTGTTAAAACTTCAAATTAACTGAACAATTGTCACGGATAATGACCAAGATAGTTCCTTTCGTGTAGGATGTCTTGTTTCGTTCATAATTTGCAGGGTCGTTATCTTTGAAGCAAACCGCCAAGGGATCGTGTTTCCCCAGCCGAAGTTCCTTAACGTAGGAGCAGGCTCTATGTGAAACTTATTCCTCCCCAACAGATGGAGTTTGCATTTTTATCCCCAGAAGAGTTAGATGCATGGTAGTAGGCAGTCAGGCAGGTATGTGCATTCCCAGCAGTTAGTCATGTGCACATTTAATCCCCAGTGAAGTCCTCACAGAGTACAACCAGGTTGTCGGTGGTTTGAAAGGATCATCCCTACGCAGGATTGTTCTTTCTGTTCTCCAGCAGGTTGTCTTTCATCCAATAGGTTGATCATCCTCTTTAGAGTTCGTAACTCTGGATTTGTTTAGTTTTCCCACAGCAGGATTGTTTCTTCCCCCAACGGAAGTTTGGTTTCGTTCCTTCAGCATTTATTTTGCGGGAACGCCTGCATTTTCATCGTGCATAACATCTACCCAAACGCGTAGCATTTCCATTCCGTATGGAGCATTACGTCATTCTCAAACATACGCATTTTGAAACATAAGCCAGGTTGGTTACCTCTTTGTTTTCAGGTGTTTTTCCTTGCAGGTGATTGGAATTCTTGTTCAGGATGGTTTTCGGATATTCAAATTCTTGGCATGATATATGTGATGATAACGTTTGTCCTATCAGGTGTCCCTCATCAGAGTTGCTTGATTGAGTTTCTCTTCTTCTCTAGCGGAGTTTTCCTCAGATTGCTGTTGTGTCAGCATTAAAATATTTCATGGATTAGACCTTTGAAGTCGTTACCTGTTGTCGTTTTAAATAGGTGTCTGGAAGTTGACGTCAGAACTTCCCCGCAGAGTTGCTTGTTCAAGTCTTCGGATGCCCGATTCATGCTTTTATTTAGTGCTTTGCTCGTTTCTTCAGAAATGGAAGGTCAATGACAGTATATTGACGGTTCGCGCTTTTACGTAGTGCTTTGCTTGTTTCTTCGGAAATGGAAGGTCAATGACAGTATATTGACGGTTCACGCTTTTATTTAGTTCTTTGCTCGTTTCTTCGGAAATGGAAGATCAAGGATAATACATTGATGACGTGCTTTTATTTAGTGCTTTGCTCGTTTCTTCGAAAATGGAAGGTCAATGACATTATATTGACGGTTCACGCTTTTATTTAGTGCTTTGCTCGTTTCTTCGGAAATGGAAGATCAAGGATAGTACATTGATGACGCGCTTTACGTAGAGCTTTGCTCGTTTCTTCGGAAATGGAAGGTCAATAACATTATATTGACGGTTCGCGCTTTACTTAGTGCTTTGCTCGTTTCTTCAGAAATGGAAGATCAAGGATAGTACATTGATGACGCGCTTTACGTAGTGCTTTGCTCGTTTCTTCGAAAATGGAAGGTCAAGGATAATATTTTGATATTGTCCTGTGGCTCGGTGCCCGCTTATTGTAGCGTATATTTGAAGATTGATTGTTGTTGATCTAATGTGTGGATTCAATGCTTGTGGTGTCACACAGGTGGTTGGTGTTGAAATTAGGTTCTGTATCAGATGATTGATTAGTTTGTTGCCGTGACAACCAGATTCAATTTTCTGGATATTTTTCCCCCAAGCAGTTTTCGCAGTTTATTTCTTTGGTTAGCAAATTTCCTGGTTCTTTGGTATTCAACCGTCTTTTACCTTGATTGTTTGAAAGTCGTTCGCTTTTCATTCAATCAGGTCTAAGTCGCTTGAATAGGGGATGCTGTTGTACCCCAAAAGTTTCCTAACCTTTTTCTTACTTGGTTTATGTTTCATTGCATTAGCATATCATTGTTCTAGCATTCACATTGCATAGTCATGTTTCATTTTACAGGGGATCAGGAAAGGTGTGCTTAGCCAATTGAGGTTATCAAAGGTTCAAGGCATAATCAAGGGATTATATTCAAGTCATTAAGTGGTTATCATCATCAAAAGCAAGTCAAAGTCCTTGAGGAAAGGCAAGCAAGTGAATGGGGTTCATCTTCTGTCTAGGAGCCTATCTGAGGATCATCTGAGGATCACAAGCCCATGGTTATGGATGGAGATTGTCATTGAAGCTCATTGGATGCCTTGAGGGTCATGGTAGAGTTCATTCAAGTGTTTATGCCAAGTGTGGAAAGTCACAGTTGAAGGTGTTGCAATTAGGGTTTTCATCTGGTCACCCTTGAGTCAACTGTGCAATTGAAGGAGATTAAGACTCATTTATAAGTCTTTGTGATCATGGAAGTTTGTGTTGAGATACATGAGTTGATATCCCAAGATCAATTCAAGAAGAATTCAAAGTGTGAGGAGTTGCTAAATTAGAGTTCTCAGTGTAAAATCTCCTATTTAGTGCCTAACTTCAAGACCACATAGCTCAAGATGTGATCTTCATCTCATCTTGGTATCCACATGAAACTTGTAGATCATGTTCTTAGCTTTCTTTTGAGTACTAGAAGTCCTCCATTGGATTTATGGAACTCTAGTTATGAAACTGACAAGTTACAGGTCATCAGATGAATGTGAAATTTGTCTGCAAAGGTCAACCAACTTCCATGCTACTTTTGACCTAGAATAAAGTTTCACATGACCTTTTGACAAACATGAAAGTTGTTCCTCATGATCCTAGCTTTCCAAAAAGTACTAGAAGTCCTTGATTGGATTTGTAGAACTCAAGTTATGAGCTTGGCAAGGCAGGGGTATTTTGGGAAAGTGAGGTTATAGGGCATTTTGCATTATAGGTCATTTCACTATCTTGTGCACTTCAAATGAAGTTTTGTCCAACGTTAAACTTGCTCAAAATGGGATTTTATGTTAACCAAGTATTAAGGAGGCTTTGATTTGGCTTAGAAAAAGAGTTGGTTGAAAGAAATTTGACAAAAGGCATTTTTAAAGGGATTAGAAGGAGAAAATTCAAAATAATTCACAAGAGGTCAAGAAAGGTCAAGTGGGTGCATATTTTGATTAGAAAAAACATTTTGGGGATATTGGCATTGCTAGAAATTCATTTTGATGCATAATTCATGGCATTCTTCTTTGTTACTTCATGAGAAAGTCATACATTCAAGATCAACCAATGGATGGAATTGAAGGGTTCAATCTGGTCCATTCATACTCACTAGGTTACAAGAAATGTGTTTGAGGCTATTTGAAGCAGAAACTATACAGAATTTGTGGCTGCCATGTTTGGAAATTGAAGGAAAATGTGAATTTTGGATTACTTGATTTGGGCTTCCAATGGGCCTGATAATCATTCAAATAGATCATATATAAGTTCAGGATCCATTTTAGATCATTTTTTGTGGCAGTTTGGTGAAGAAAACAGTTATTGCAGTTAGAGTTCAAGCTTGCAAAATCAAGAATCGTGTTTGAAGTTTAAGGCCAATTGAAGGAGAACCAAGCATTACAATAGCTCTAGCATCAATCAGGGAAGGATTCTGCACAATTTGGCACGAAGATTCACACTCAAGCTGATATTCAGGTTTTTACTCTTCAAAATTCCTTTCGCTTTAGGTTGTTTTAGGAATTATTAGACCTGTGGTTAGGATGTAGGTGGAACATAGATCATTTTAGGATCAGATTCCTGAGGTTTAGTGATGATTTAGGTTATGATTCATTTTCTGTTGGCCTTCGAAACTAGTTATTCATGGAGAATTAGTGCAATTGGAGATTATATTTATGATCAGGGTGAAAGTTCGAGAAGAACGGTACCGGTTTCATTGAGTTGGGCTAGGTTTTCATGATTTAGCACTGTAGAGACACCAGAGAAGACAACCAGAGGTCTTCTCCGGCCACCGTCCCTTTCCCTCTCTTTCTAGCCAGGTTTGAACGAGGAAGATGAAGGATAACCATTAGATCTAGGTCAATTAGCTGACTAAGTCATGAGATCATGCGCTTGGTATTCAGTCTGAGAAGTTTGACTGTTGACTAGATGAGGTGGCAAGCCATAGATCATTAGATCACCCTACTTTTCCTACGAACGTCCATGATTAGACCATACCATATGCTTAAGTCAACAACACTGCACCAAAACACTGAGTAAAATGCAGCACATCATTAAATGTGCTGGCACGCGCGTGTCCATTAAATATGTAGACTGGTAATCTGATCCTACAGCTGTGGATTTTTCTGAGGCTTTTTATTTCTTTTTTTCATTTTTTCAATTTCTTTAATTGCATTCATCATTTTTAATTCATTTTAAATAGAATATTGATCAGAAAATTATGGAAAAAATATGTGCATACTCCTTGATTAATTTATGATTTTTCTATGCTTTTGGATTTTATTTTTGTGTTGTTTTCAATTGTATTTGCCTTTTTTCTATTTTCTTGAATTCATTTAATTTGGCATTTTGGACTTGTTGCTTGCTAATTTTTGTACCATTGGTTGGCACAAAATTAGAAGTTGATATTTGGCTGCCTGGTAGTATACATATTGATGAGTTTATAGGAATTTTGTAGTGATTTTTAGGTAAATCTAAGCAAAGTTTTGAACTAGGTTTTTAGAGCCTTCCCCACTTGAACTTTCACTTCACAACTTTTGGTTTAGAATTTCATTAGTGCCCTTAAACGTTGATTTAGGCTCTGATCCTTTTACCATAGGTTCCCAATACCTTTAGGATCACTTAGGATTTTTTATATATTTTTATGAATTGATTTGCAATTTTAATTAGATTTTACATCTAGGCTATTTATAGGATGCCTCTCGCATAGTACCTCCCATAGTTGAACTTCAAAAGTGACCTTTAGTTCATGATAAGTTTCCAAACCTTTTATGATGGTTTAGTAGACATGTTGACGCCTCTTTAGATTGAATCTTAAGGTTTAATTTGGTGCATTAGTTCCTTTTAGAGAGTTGCTTTTAGAGCTTGTGGAATTAGGGTTTTTTAGAGCCTTTAGGAGTTTCTTCGTTTTTCATAATTGTGGTTTGCTTTGGTTTGCATTCCATTTCCTATCCAATGATGCCAGGTTACTTTGTGGGATCCTAGTCCCTCCTTTGGAAGGAATAAAAGCCTACCACAAAAGGTAAAACCTTTGAGGATACCAATCTTAGATGAGTGGTTGAGTGTCATGATGGATTCCCTTAGTTTCCGTCATGCTTCCCCTCATCAGGAAATGATCTTTGTGTTGATTCTTATCATCTCTTGGTGGAGCAAGTTGAAGCTTGAAAGGTGAAGTCCTTATTCCCTTTTCTCTTGATGGATAGCTTGGACATGAAGACAACTACAGACTGTTGGGCTGCTTTGCTGCTAGAAGACTGCTTTGCTGTTGGGCTGTTGGCTTGCTGTTTTGTTTGTTGTATTCTTGTTGATTGACTGTATTTGTGTGACTGTTATTTGGTGTGTTGCATTAGAATAGGCTTTCATGTAGTTGGTTTAGGCCTAAGTTAATTGAAAGGTTGAGCTTGCCTCCCTTTTCTTGCTTGCATTAGAGGTTGAGTCTGTCTCCCTCTGCTTGTTTGTTACTGTTTGGCTTTGCTTGTTGGCTGAAGGTTGAGTTTGTCTCCCTTGCCTGTGTATTGTGTTGCTTTTACTTGTTTGCTCTAGAAGTTGAGTTTATCTCCTTATGCTTGTATTGCTAAATTGCATGCATTTTACTTACCGTTTTATTCTTTCAGATTATTTCTTTTGCTGGTGGTTGACACCTCTCTGTATGTTCCCTTATGATTTCCATTCCTTCTTGTTCAAGTTGGAATGTGATAGAACTTTAGGTTCTAACTATGCATGATGAAATTAGTTAGTTCCCTCCTAACCTCAATCATAGGATCAACTTTGCATGACAACTTTAGGATTGTATTAGTTCCCCTTTAGTGCGTCCTTTCTCTTCTCAGCCTCAAACATCTTTAAAATACTTAATAAAGATTAACACGTGTTGTACGCTACGAGCCTTAAGCACTTGAGAAATGGTTGTTGGAGGGTCTCTCTTCAATAGCTTGAATGTTTAGTGTGGTACCCTTTGGGTGACATGCGACGCATTCACTCTTAAGTCCAAGTCTTTAGTGCAACATGAGTTACAAACAAAACTCAAAACACTTCTTCAATAAAAGACTTCAAAAACAAAGATCAAACTTCTTTTTGTCCCTTGGGACCTTTAATCCTTGGAAATCATTTTCATAAGGAGAGTTTTGTTAACTCTCGGTTCTACCGCAAACGGTAAACGCCTAAGTCTCCAAAGGTCGAGCTGCATACACCAACAACTAGAACCGTTTGTTAACCATACTCGGGTAAAACATTTTGAACCAACCTGTGGTCTTGTTGGCCCGAACTACGTTTTCTCTGATATTTCATGCCGTGTGAAAGTACGTAGGCACGAGATGCGATATCTCGGCGAGCAACCTTCCCCCCTTTCACCCGTAGTTAGGCGAACTACGTTGACTCTAATTTCTCGGTCCAGACGGGAATACATAGGCATATAACTATTGTGTTATGCCGAGTCATTCTCTTTTCTTTTCAGACCAGCCTTGATTGGTAGATAGATAAAACCAACCCGTCAGATAAACACAACAATCATGGATCCCGTCGAGTACGACGGACGTGAGGGGTGTGTTGCAACCCAGAATTTTCCTAACCTTTTCTTACTTGGCTTTTGTTTCATTGCATTAGCATATCACTGATCTAGCATTTGCATAGCATAGAATTATTCATTTAGCAGGGGATCAAGTGTGGTTTATATCAAGAGGATCCTATCTAGAGGTCTTATTCAAGCTTGAGAGGTCACTAAAGTCATCAGAAAGTGGGTTGTGTTCTTGAGAAGTTTGGGTGCTAGTATGTGGTTCATCTCTTAACTGGGGGGCCAATTGAAGACCATCAGTGGGTTGTGAAGCCTTGATCATGGATAGGTGATGTGGATAGAGCTCATGGAGTACCTTAAGGGTCATGGTGGAGCTCAGTCAAGTCATTATGCCAAGTGTGAAGAGCCACAGTTGAGGGTGTTACAATTAGGGTTCATTTGAGTAACCTTGAGTCAACTGTGCAATTGAAGAGGATCAAAGCCTATTTCTAAGTCTTTGTGATCATGGAGTGTCATGTTGAGGCATTTGAGATGATATTCCAAGATCAATTCAAGAAGAATTCCAAGTGTGAGGAGTTGCTAAACTAGGGTTCTCAGGGTAAAATCCCCTATTTAGTGCCTGACTTCAAGACCCCTTATCTCAAGATAAAAGTTTCATCTCAACTTTTGACCAACATAGAACTTGTGGATCATGTTATTAGATTTAATTTGAGTACTAGAAGTCCTCCATTGGATTTATATAACTCAATTTATGATCCAGACAAGTTACAGGTCATCAGATGAATGTGAAATTTGTCTACAAAATTCAACCAACTTCCGAGGAACTTTTGACCTAGAAGGATGTTTCTCCTCAATCTTTGGCCAAAATGAAAGTTGTTAGTCTTGGTCTTAGCTTTCCAAATTGTACTAGAAGTCTTTCATCTAATTTGTAGAACTCATGTTATGAGGTTTACAAGTCAGGGACATTTTGGGAAAGTAAGATTATAGGTCATTTTGGATTATGGGTCATTTTCACTATCTTGCACACTCCAAATGAAGTTTTGTCCAACACAAAACTTGCTCAAAATGGGAGTTTAAGATCACCCATGTATCCATGAGGCATTTATTTGGCTTAGAGCAAGACGTGGTTCATGGAAGCTTGACAAAGGGGAAATTAAAAGGCATTTAAGTTGAAAATTTCAAATTTAATCATGAGAGGTCAAGAAAATGCATATGAGTACTTATTTTGACTAGAAAAATCATTTGGAACACTTTGGCTTTGATGGAATTTCAATTTGAGGCTTATTTCATGGTGTTTCACAATGTTACTTCATGGATAAGTAACACATTCAATCTTGGCCATAAGATGATAACAAGGACTCAATCTTGTCCATTCATTCTCAACAGGCCATAAACCATACATTTGAAGCTTCTAGGAGAAGGAACTGAGCCAGAACCGTGTATTCCATTGTTGAATTTTGGAAGGAAATTGGAAACTTGGATATCACAGTTTGGGCCTCCAATGGGCCTCAAAATCACTCAAATCCATTCTATTTAAGTTCAGAAAGAGATTCAGATCAAGTTTTGGTGGTTATTTTAAGCTAGAACCAGAGATTGCAGTGAGAGTTTTCAAGCTTCAACTGAAAATCGTGTTTCCATTTCCAGAGCATTTCAGAGCAAATCAAGGTTTCTAATAGCTTCATCATTCCTCAAGGAACGAATCTGCACAAGATTGAAGCAAGAATCACAATGTAACTGCTCTAATTTCAAGCTACAACTCAGGTTGGTAACTTTCACGATTGCTCTAGTTCTAGGTTGATCTAGCATGAATTGAATTGTGGTTAGGACTTAGGAGAGAATGTAGATGGATTTTAGATAATAATTTTGGAGTTTAGAGACAAATTAGGATGTGGTGCAAATTCTGTTGAACTTCGAATTAACCTGATCTTGAGGTGTTAGCATGATTGGAATAGTACATGATGATCCATAAAGAATGAGGAAGAGATCTATGGCCTTAATTGTGAGGTTGGTGATGATCCATAATTTGACATAGTTTCTGTTCTTGATCGTGTTTCAAAATCCAGTGAGAATCAATAGAAACTAAGCCTGTATTTGAACTCGGGATGAAAAATAAGGAGAACGGTATAGGTTTTGAGCTTTCTGGCTAGGTTTGGTGTTGGACCAGTTGCAGAGCCACCAGAGAAGACAACCGGAGGTCTTCTCCGGCCACCGTGAAAGGATTCCCTCCATCTGAAGTTTGAATGTAGACGATGAACCCTGGCCCTTGGATCAGTTGGAAAGGAAGACTTTGTAATCCAATCCAACGCACAAGAATCACCCTGAGACTTGGCCTTTGACCTCCAAAACGACGCAGCTTCATCAATGCGCTGGCATCACCTAGAATGTTGGATGGATTGACTTAGTCACAGTTCCAACGCTTCTCTCTTTTTTCTGTTTCTTTTATTTTGTTTATTCATTTTGCATTTATTTTAATTGCTTTATTTTGTTTAATTCACAATAAATTGAATAATCATCAGAAAAATATAACAAAAATATGTGGATGCTCCTCATTTTATTTCTGATTTTTTGGTACTCTTGGATTTTATTTTGATGCAATTTCCAATTTATTTGCATTTTTTCCATTTTATTGATTTTATTTAATTTGCAATTTTATGCTTGTTATTTGTTGATTTTGGTACTCCTTCTTGGTATAGAATTTGGACTTAATTCTTTGTTGGCTGGTTGTAGACACATTAAGGAGCTTGTGTGATTTTTAGGGTGATTTTTAGGTAGCTCTAAGTTCTGTTTTGGACTAGGTTTATAGAGACCTCCCCACTTGAATCTCCCTTTGCACACATTATGGTTTAGAATTTATTTAATGATCTTCCCTTTAGATTCAGTCCCTGACTTTTTTACCATAGGTCCCTAACCCTCTTAGGATCCCTTAGAAAATTCCCTAGAATTTTAGGACTTGATTTCATATTTTTCTTAGAATTAACAATTGGACTAGTCTTATGATGCTCCTAACATGACCTTTCCTTTAGAATTACCTCAATGGTGACCCATAGCATGAAATAAATTTCCCATTCCTTTTGGATAGTGCTTTAGACTTGTTAGAGCTTCTGTGTGCTTAATTGTAAGGCTTGGTTTTGATGTTTTGGTTTCCTTTTGGTAGCTTTCTTTAAGCTTGTAAGAATTAGGGTTTTGTAGAGCCTTAAAAGTTGTATTCTTTTTTCATAAACATGGTTTGCTTTGATTTCTTTCCATTCTCATCCAATGATTCAAGGTTCCTATGTGGAAGCCTCATCCCTCCTGTGGAAGGATGTGTGGCATACCATAAAAGGTAGAACCAATGAGGATGCCTATCTTAGATGTATGGTTGAGTGCCATGATGGATTCCCTTGGTTTCCATCATGCTTCCCATCATCATGCATTGATCTTGATGTTGATTATCATCTCTCTTGGTGGATCATTTGAAGCTTGAATATGAAGTATTCTCTTGAAGATAGCTTGGGCATGGAGATCAAACTACAGACTGCTAGAAGACTGCTCTGCTGTTGAGCTGCTGGTTTGTTGTTTTGTTTGCTGTTTTATGATTGCTTGACTGTACTTGTGTGGTTGTTTGGTGTGTTGCATTAGAATAGGCTTTCATGTAGTTGATTTAGGCCTAAGTTACTGAAAGGTTGAGCCTGGATCCCTTTGCTTGTCTGCATTAGAGGTTGAGTCTGTCTCCCTCTGCTTGTCTGTTACTGTTTGGCTTTGCTTGTTGGATGAAGGTTGAGTTTGTCTCCCTTTCTTGTGCTTTGTGTGGCTTTTGTTTGTTTGCTCTAGAAGTTGAGCTTGTCTCCTTCTGCTTGTAGTGCTGCATTGCATGCATTTTATTTACAGTCATTTCCTTACAGTTATTTCTTTTGTTGTTGCTTTCCTTTGCCATGTTCCCTTAGGAACTCTGACTTCTCATGATTCAAGAGAAGTTATAACAGACATTAGGGTTCTAACCATGCATGATAACATTAGGTAGTTCCCTCCTAACCTCAACCATAGGATCAACTTTTCATGACAACTTTAGGATTGGATCAGTTCCCCTTTAGTGCGTCTTTTCTCTTCTCATCTTCAAACAAATCAAGATACAGTAATAAAGGTTAATTGATGTCGTACGCTACGAGCCTTAAGCTACTTGAGAAAGGATTGTTGGAGAGTTTCTTTTCAACAGCTTGGATGTTTAGTATGGCACCCTTTGGGTGACATGCGACGCATTCACTCTCAGGTCATAGTCTCTAGTGCGATATTAGTTGCAAACATCCATAAAAGATACTTCTTCTAAAAGACTTCAAAAACAAAGATCAAACTTCTTTTTGTCCTCTGGGACATTTAATCCTTGGAAATCATTTTCATACGGAGAGTTTTGTTAACTCTCGGTTCTACCGCAAACGGTAAACGCCTAAGTCTCCGATGAGCGAGCTGCATACACCAACTGTTGGAACCGTTTGTTAACCCTACTCGGATAAAAAAGACAAACCTGTGTCTCTTGTTGTCCCGAACTACGTTTGCTCTGATCTTTCACGCTGTGTGAAAGTACGTAGGCACAAGATGCGATATCTCAGCGAGCAACCTTCCCCCCGTAACCCGTAGTTAGGCGAACTATGTTGACTCTGATTTCTCGTTCCAGACGCGAATACGTAGGCATAGAACTGTTGCATTCTGCCAAGTCATTTTCTTTTCTCTTTAGACCAGACTTTTAGCGTAGATAGATAAAACCAACCCGTCAGATAAACACAACAAGCGTGGATCCCATCGAGTACGATGGACGTGAGGGGTGCTAATACCTTCCCCTTGCGTAACCGACTCCCGAACCCAGACATGGTTGCGATGACCTTGTCTTATACCTTTTCGTCAGGTTTTTCTAATCGTTTCCTTTCCCGTTCTGAGGGATAAATAACGAAAGGTGGTGACTCTTTTGTTTTGTTGGCACCTTATTTTCGCGGTAGCGACAGGGTGCTAATACCTTCCCCTTGCGTAACCGAATTTCGAACCCGGACATGGTTGCGATGACCTTGTCTTATACCTTTTTGTCAGGTTTTTCCGATCGTTTCCTTTACCTTTCTATGGGATAAATAACGAAAGGTGGCGACTCTTCTATCATTGTCGGCCTCGTTTTTCGCAGTAGCGACACTTACGATCATTTGCAGCCTTGTAATGCGCGATCCTTGCCCGGTTATCATTACCATAAATCCTACTTCTGCTTATCAGCTCAGGATAATCCCTGATCTTCTGACAAGTTATTCCTATCTTCACTTCCGGATGCAGCCCATTCTCAAACTTCAAACACTTGGAGGTCATCACTCCATCAGTATTGTAATGGGGACAATACTGCACCAACTCTTCAAACATAGCCGCATACTCGGCCACCGTCATATTTCCCTGCTTTAGTTCCAGAAACTCAATTTCTTTAGCACTTCCACTACAAGAAAAACGATGGATTGCGACGGTTATTTTGGCAGGTTACGACGGTTAAACCCACCACCAATTACATTCTACGACGGTTGTAGTACCGTCACAGAAACGTGTGTCCTCAGGCTGTTTAGCGACGGTTGAAAAAACCGTCACACACAACCATCATTATATTTCACGACGGGCTTGAATTGACCTAAACTGGAGATAGCGACGGTTAAAGACCGTCGTTACTAGCCTTTTGATTTTTATTTTCATTGTTGATTGTGAAGGTTTAAAACTGTCGTGAACTCTATTTCACGACTGGTTGGAACTGACATAAAATGGAAATGACAACAGTTAAATACTGTCGTGAATATCCTTTTGATTTTTGTTACCATTGTTGATTGTGAAGGTTTAAAACTGTCGTGAATGTGATATCTTGACGGTTCATTATTAATTTTTATATATTGTTTTATATTGTTTTATAATATATTCTTTTATTTAAATTACTATCTACTAAAATAGTTATATTATTTTTTCTTTAAATTATTTATACAATAATATTTTTATTTATAGTTTTTTTTATAATTTTTTTCTATCGCTTTTTAGCGTAGTAAAATTAATTCCAAAACTTAATATCAAATAAACATTATAATATCTAAAAAAACGTGAGTTTCATAATCATGTAAAATGAAAGTTCCATAATCATGCCATGTAATACAAAAATCCGAAAACATATCAAATCATAATCTTATAACAATAAGTATCATTGTGCCAAAAATGAATAAGAAGGTTCATAATCTAGAAAGTATGTCATTATGGAATTCGGTAGCTAGACTCTGATGAACGTCTACCATCAGTAGGTGATTCCAATCCCTGGAAAAAAAATTGTATTAAAATAATATTCTTTAAAATAATACTCCGAAGCTTTAACTTTAAATTCATCAAAATAATATACCTGTCTTGCACTAGAATTTTGCATTTGCATTAAGACTTCAATTTCTTCTTTCATAGCATTGTCTCTTTGCTTTAAGAATGTGATTGCCTCCATCAATTCATGAATTTTTGAATTTTTTTCTTTAAGTGCAATAATTTCTTGCTGCATTTCCTTTATTTTTTCATTTTCTACAGAAGAAGATGTCGATCTTGTAGATCTATTAATATGAGATGGCGTAACTCCAAGTCCCATACTACGAACATATCCATGTTATTCTTTTCCAAATACTTTCTGAAATGCCTCATTTTCAGACACAGAATCCTTAATTGCAGCTTGTAACTTTTCCTGCACATGAAAAAGAGTAAATTGAGCAAGCAAACTTATCTTAACTTTTTAATCTAGCTAATAAAAAAATTTCTACGTCTTAAGGGGAAACATTCACTCAACTTAAGCCGCCGAAGTTAGTTGTCGGCCTCCACAAACCGTCGAAGGGGGAGAACGTATCACTGTCCAAGCATCCTAACTCTCTCTCACGTTTTCTCTCTTAATATCTCATCTTCATTTTTGTTTTCTTCTTAGAATCAACCATGTTTTTGGCTAAAGCATTTGGACGGACATTCTTTGCTGCTGCTGCCAGATCAAAACATTGTTCCACTACAGCTGATGCTGCCGGTGGTAGTGTAGTATGTAACCCTCTTCTGGACTTCTTTGAGGCAGACAAGAGCCTTGAAAATGATAAACCAGTTGTCTATGGTCGGAGTTGGAAGGCTTCTGAATTGCGTCTGAAATCTTGGGATGACCTTCATAAACTGTGGTATGTGTTGTTAAAGGAAAAGAACATGTTGATGACTCAACGTCAAATGCTTCATTCTCAGAACTTGCGTTTTCATAACCCATAGCGCTTACCTAAGGTTTGAAATTCAATGTGTCGCATCAAACACGTGCTTACCGAGAGAGCAATTGAAGAACTAGATCCCAGGAGGTCTGCTGAGATGAAGAAAATGATAAATGGTCTTTGATGACTTAAAAGGATATGTTTTTCGTCACGTTGTTGGGTATGCTGTAAGAATAGGGCACCTACTTTCTTTCATGGATGTTAGAAATTTGCTGACCAAGGCAATGTGTTCTAATACATGATTTACTTAAAGTTGTTCTTGTTTAGAATTCGAACTTTGTTTTGTTTGACCTAGCCAACTTCCTTTGATAGCAGCCAGTCGACGATTGTATGCAGTATGGAAAAGATTCTTGGCTAGTCCCCCCTTTTCCTCCACCTAAGTACAATATAGATAAGAGTAAGGAAGATAAAAACATTCGGGGAAAGTAAAAAAGGATAAAATAAATGCAAGTTTCTGCAGTTAGTGATTGCAAAGTGACTATCGTATTGAAAATCCTACCCATCTGCAATGTATTATGATAGTAAAATTCGAAACTGAATCCCCAATAAGAAATAAAGATTAAATGTGGCAAAGATAAAAATGTTGATGTGGATTAGTCTACACACCTTTTTTACAACTCCATCTCGAATACGATCAATAATAGCTGGTACCGCTGTCATAAGGGTGGGCTTTAAGACAGTTACATCTCCCTTGGTTCCTTTCTTGATTTTATTGGATGTGTCGGTCAAAGTCATAGGAGTGTCGTAACCAATTGCAACACCTGCAGCCAACATAACAGACTAGACAACCATGGTAATTTAGAGACAGAATCAACTACTTTGATGATTAAGACTTAAAGGCTAAAAGAATCACCTCTGCTGCCATTTCAAAAACATGAGCAAGAGGCAAGTATGCCAAGTACACATCCTCGCTACCCAGATTTGGAATCACTGTCATAACAGCTGTTGTAGTGGCTACAATATTCCCGTGCGTAATCATGACACCCTAAACAACAACTAAAAGTTAACAACTTATCAAATTAAAGGGAAACAAGTACATAATGACTTAATATGGTTCTTATGCATACATATATTACCGCTTAAAAATGTATAGAGAATAAAGCCATACCAAATATAAAGTTAGTATTCAACTACTCATAGTTCTAAGTTCTTTAGTAGTTAGTCATTAGGTTGATGAGAAAATAAATAAACATGAATTTGGACAACATTTCACAAACATGCAACAAATTTCAAAATACAAATAAGAGATTATGCATGCATAGACACAGATGAAGCCCTTTAACAAAACTTGAAGAAGTAACAAACCTTTGGCAGACCCGTGCTACCACTTGTATACATGACAACAGCAAAAGAATTCTTGGAAGGCAAGCTTGGTTCGACAGGACTTTCTTTCCCAAGCTTCTCAACTTCACCAAAAGATGCAATCGTATAGTTGCTCAAACCTTTAGAAAAAGCATGTTCGTCTTTGCTATCGTCTTCAAAGTAAATTATATTTTGCAAGGATGTTAGTTTTGATCTTATTGGTTCCAACTTATTCAACAACTTTGCATCACAGATCAGAGTAGATACTTGAGTTTGTTCATATAACAAAGCTTCAAGTGAGAACATGCCACCATTTAAAGTTACTACAATTAAACAAAAGATAATAACTTCCTACCTCGTTTAGTGAGTGGATTAACGCATCCTCGCCTAGAGAAGCATAAATAGTAACAACTGTTATACTCTGGCAGAAGCAATCCTGTAGTTTAGCGAGTATTTCATTAAAATTTGTGAGGAAAGAACCGATAAAGCCAAATTGTAATGGAAGGAATTATGGAATTGTACCTGGAGAGCAATGAGCCACTCGGCCCGAGTATCAGAAAAAATCGTAACACGGCTATCTATATCATGGCCTAACTTAAGAAGACCACATACAAAACTAGACACGTGAGCAAAGACCTCGCCATAGGTTTCCCATTCGTCCCTCGTTTTTGTAAAAATTGACCTGGAAGTCAATGGAGGCATTATCATACTTTGCAGCAGCTTTATTTGCTTCGGCCTTAACAAATACATCAAAGCGTCTATAATGTTTAGATATTGCAAAAGTTGCATTGGTCCTCCACGAAAACCTAGTTGAGGATAAGAGTAATTTAGGAACCAAAATATGCTTTCTTATCCAGACAGGGCAAAAAAATCCTATTACAAAGTCAGCATATAGGTATTTGAAAAGTTCCCTTAAAATTACATGCAGGGACATATCCCAATTAGTACATAGCAAAATCTAATAACATGAAGATACTTAATGATTCTAATTTACAGTAAGACCAAGAGAGATCAAGGTTTCTAATCTACTCTTATCTGCAGCATAAATCCAAGCCAGGGCTTCTACTTTTATGAAATCACGACTATGTCAGCCCAGAGAGGAATTTATACATTTGGGTCAAAATGGATAGATTAGTATCTGGAAGATTAGGAAGACGGAAAATTAGTAGATGACTCAAATGTGGTTGATTACGAGCTTTAATTGAGCAACTATTCTTTGTATGTTGTTGGGGGATTAAATGACAATCGAACAAGAATAAGGTCTATTAAGCTTCTGATTTAAGCTATCCTCACAATATCTACTTTTATGTATCGGTAGAGAGCCTACTAAAACATGGAATAGGGACAACTCCACAGCTTGGGTTTTGGAAACCAAATTAAATTTTCTGCAATAAGGCTAGACAATAGATGCGTGGGAAGGAAATCACAAAGTTGGACTTTTCAGAAATACACAAACATTATAAGCAAAGGTTAAACTTCTATTGGAGAACTCTTATAACAGAGAGTTGAAGCTCATATCAGATAATATACAAGTGAAGAAGTGAAATGGGATCATAATTTTCATATGAGCGACACTAATACATACCTTTCAAGAATCTGATATGGATCAAAAACAAGCTCAAGCTTTCCATCAAGCCATATAGAGTAGCGGGCATTTGGAGCCATTCTATGCAATAGAAGCTTTGGAATCTGTGGAAAAACTAGTAAGTTACAAGTATATAGTAGTAAAGTACAACCTGGCAAACAGTAAAAAAAAAGTGAGTGATACTTTGCAATTCAAATTCATACTTAAAAAAGCTAATATTATATTTTGAATTAAAAAAAAACATCATAATGCATAGACTATAGGATCTAGCTAATATTATATCTATTGATCTAAGTCTTTTTTCCCTGTCCATTTCCTTTCCGTGTTTTGATAAGGCTTAAAGAAAACTCCATTGTAGGTTACAGAAAGACAAAAATGACAACAAGATCGCATCATTAAAAAACTCAGCAACAAATATTACTAACAACATGTATGCTAATATCTAGTTCACACTAATATCGTGACAATGCTTGCTGACATATAATTCAGACCTTCCTTGTACGTCTTGCATATGTATAAGGAAGATTATGTGCGACAATAATTCTCCACAAACCAATCTTCTTGTTGGTTCCCAGCCTGCCAGAACTCGTCAAATACTTTTCTGTTTCTTCATCTACAAACATAAGGAAGCATACTGTCTGCTTTGAATACTCATTTACGTTTTTTTGCTCATTTATCTCATCAAAATTTCCTAAACAAAAGATTTAATTCATCAGGAAAGTACAAGATTAAACAATTCAATAAAAGAAGAAATAACAAAATACAGATCAAATACGGCTGAAGCAACAAGTATGAATTATTTCCCAGGCTGTTTGTGTGTTGCAGCAGTTGTCTGAATCAAAGTGGGTTGCAGGCTCTTCTTTGGCTGCATTGCTCCATTCCAGATTCTTGCCTAATGTTGGCATTTTTCCTTCCACTTGGTCGTCTCCGAGACAGCATAAACATCCTTTTGTACAAAAGTAGTTATTTTCAAGATACCAACTTCCAACACCTACAT